>APFE031425810.1:0-13714 GCA_000404065.3 Pinus taeda | reverse complement strand
CATAGATCCATCATATTGTGTCTGGGTGCATGTGGGTGCATTTCGTTAACTTCCATGAGAAATGGGAAGATGGACGAAGGAAGGAATTTAGTAGGTTGAACATGAGAGGATTTTGGGCCAAAAGAGAGTACGTGGTTTTTATTATTTAAATTTATTTGAAATCAAAGGGATAAAACTGATTTAAATAGTTATGGGATGCAGTTTAGAAATTGTTAGACTTTTTTTTTGGTATTGGAAACAATTTAGAAATTGTTAGATTTTTTTATTTTTATTTTGTTTGGAAATTGTAAGATTTTTAAATTTTTTTGACATGGAGAGATCTCTCAATAAACAGGGGGATTTGAACCTTGGATGTTTTAGTTTACACAGATTTCACATTATTACTTCGATCACCAATTGAGTTTCTAATACTTAAAATACTTAAAAGATCACATTATTACTTAAAATACTTAAAAGATCACATTATTACTTAAAATACTTGATAATGTGGAATTTAGATGGTTCATTGTAATGCGGAATATTTTGGAAATTCACTTTATATTAAATATCATATAATTTATGGTGTAAGTGGGTGAATGGATCAATACAAAATTCTTAAAACTTATTATCGTACTTGCTATTCTAAATATAACAATGATTTAAAATATTGAAAAAATAATATATTTGAATATATACCAGAAGTATGTTGCTATTTTTTTTTTTTAATTAAATTTTTCTATACTGAATCAAATTCCAATTCAAACTCAAACTTGAATTTGGCTACTATAGTATAAGATAAACTATACCTATCCCTATACATAAACATATATCATTGTTCCCCTTAAATCTGAGGTAAATGGCTAATTCCCACTTAGTTTTGGAGGATGCTGCAGAGGATACCATCAGAACTTTGACGTTCAAATTACAAAACTGACTGTTGTGAAATAGCAAAGCCAGATAATAAATAGGATACCATCAGAACTTTGAAGTTCAAATTACAAAACTGACTGTTGTGAAATAGCAAAGCCAGATAATAAATATGTAGTATTATAAGACAACGTTTTGGAAAATAGATGTAATATTATGATATAACATTTTAGAAATTAAAACACATACGATTGAATATTTTTAAGTACTGCCCTACCAATTGGAGATGACGACGCTGGCTAAATAGTGCAATTCGCAAACATATAATATGAACCTGTAAAATTATATTACGACGACTTTACAGGTTCATGCGAATATACAGCACGCACATCCAAGCAACTAAAAACAGCACGCACATCCTCTCAATATGTTCAAAACATTGAATTAGAAACCACTTTGCAGGGTCTGTCAGTTGCAGTACAGGGTCTGTCTGTCAGTTGCAGTACTTTGTATGCACGATGGAAGGCAGCTGTAGATAAAGCGATGCAGATTCTATTGTCATAGGTGACTGCAAGGCATGTGTACAATACTTGACACATGATTTTACACCCAATTTGTCGGCAACCATTAAAACATCCAGCAGCGCAGGTGTAGAACGCGCCTCTAATGTTCCCTTGTACATGAACTGCAATAAATCCACGAACGCCACTTCCTCTGTGACCCCACAATAATGTTTACACAGTAAAATATAAGGCCACACCACTAAGGTTAAATGTAATACAGAAAATATGTAATAAGGTGTTAGTATATATTAGTTTTTATTTTTTAAATCTTTTATTTGGATGTTTATAAAGATTTGAGAGAAATTGGTTTAAGATGGAGTCTTGTTCATAAACAGAAAACATCTATCCATAAAGCAAATAAAAAATGAATGTTAATTGTGAAACAAAACACATTAATATGTTAATTGTGAAATAGAAAACATCTATGCACAAAGCAAATAAAAAATTAATGAAAATGGGTTTAAATGTACCGGAACAACTTAAATGAAGTGTGACATCCTGCTCTTCAGATTCTTTCATTTCGTTTGAGAAAAGCTTCAACTTAGTAAAACGAAAAGAAATAAAATATATCATCATATAAAACAAATTTGAAATTACGTTAAAAGATTTGTAGAATTCAAATAATGGAAATTTAAATAAAGAGAGCCTTTTCATACTTCGATGAACAAGGGACTCTTTTCAGCCAGTATGGCTGAATTAACGTATCTCTCAGAAATTACGTTAAAAGGAGAAGTTTGATAAATAGACGAACCAACCCAACCCAACCCCAAACCACTAGAAGACATGGCATACCAGTCTATATTAATCTCGGTGGGGCTTTAAACACATTGATAACCTTACATCAATTCGACCATACTCGCTGAAAAGAGTCACTTGTTCATGAAAGTATCATCATATAAAACAAATTTGAAATTACGTTAAATTTCTATTATTGAATTTTATAAAACTTTTAACGTAATTTCAAATTTGTTTTATATGATCATACATTTTATTTCTTTTGGTTTTATTAGGTTGAAGCTTTTCTCAAACGGAGTGAAAGAATCTGAACAACAGGATGTCACACTAAATTTAAGCTGTTCATGTACATTTAAATCCATTTTCATTAATTTTTTATTTTCTTTGTGGATAGATGTTTTCTGTTTGTCAAAGAGACCCATCTTAAACCAATTTCTCTCAACTCTCTGTAAACATCCAATTAAAAGTTTGCAAAAATAAAAACTAATATATAATAACACCTTATTACATATTTTATGTATTACATTTAACTTAGTGGTGTGTCCTTTTATTTTACTTAGTAAACATTATTGTGTGGTACCAGAGGAAGTGGCGTTGGTGGATTTATTGCAGTTCAAGTAGAAGGGAACACTAGAGGCGCGTTCTACACCTGAGCTGCTGCATGTTTTACTGGTTGCCACAAATTATGTGTAAAATCATGTCTCAATTATTGTATACATGTCTTGCAGTCACCTATGACAATAGGATCTACATCGCTTTATCTACAGCTGCTTTCGGTCGTGCATACAAACACTGTACTGCAACTGACAGACACTGCAATGTGGTTTCTAATTGAACGTTTTGAATATATTGAGAAAGGGTAAGTTCCTTCCCAGGATGTGGGTGCTGTTTTTAGTTGCTACGAATGCGTGCTGTGTATTCGCATATTTATGTTTTGTATCCATTTGCTGATGTGCTACAGAGTTGTGCAGCGATATTCCCTAATGTAATATCTCACGACATATGACGACTTTGATGCAGACGTGAGATGTATTGTAATAGACGACTATTCAAGAAAACGTCTAATACTTACCACCTGAAGTTACCACTTACCCAAAATAAAAAAGAAGAGAGGGTTTATATGAATTCTTCTTTCTTGGGTTTTAATAAAAAAAAATACTCTTCACATATTAGTTTATAAAGTTACTATTTTGTTTGAAGCGAATGTTTGGAATGTTATTAGAAAATATAATAACCAAAAGAAAAATAAAAAATATGTAAATACTAGGAGGAGATCAGAATGCGCATAGAATGGGCCAACTGCAAGCAAATGGTATCTCATCCTCAATACCCTTCCAACTCATTCAATTCACTATCGTGTTGTAGGCCAGCAGCCAAGTCATGCTATGTTCGAGAGAGTGCGCCTACCAAATAAGCAGGCTAGGGATGCTAAGCTGGATCTTAATTTGGAATTTTTAAAATATTTATATAAATTTTTCATTTTAAATATTGTTTTTCCCAAATCTTTTATGAAGTTATTGGGACATGTATATGGACTTCTGGGAAAATGTATTAGCTGACCATGGTCCTTTGTGCTTCATTCATACCCATATGTTTTTTTTGGGAGAATCTGGAACTTCCATGCTTGGACAAGTAAGTATCTCTGAATTAGATAGATCTAGGTTTTCAGTTCATTTTATGTAATATGTTGCTCTTATCGTTTCTCGTCATTGTGCTTTCATGCTTATTTCATTAGATTTTTCTGGTTATTTCATATCTTCATGAATAGATTCACGTGATTATGTCAATTTGGGTGTTACATTGAGTGAGTGGTTTTGATGGTATAAAGTGCATAATATTGCAGTTGATATTTATTGTGCAATACAAAAGTATTAATTTTATAAAATATTAAAGAATCTAAGAATATATTATGGGTTAGTTCTTTAGCACAAGATTATAAAGGATGTAGTTGGCTAAGTGTTGAGTATTTTTAATTTTGTTTGCACTATTTTTTTTTTACATTACATGAATGGATTATAACAATAATTGTATTTTTAATTTTGTTTACAATAAGTTTTTTTACATTCCTAACCTTGATGTATGAATGAATTATAACAATGATCTTGTCTACCATGATATTTTTGCGGTTGAATATTGTTGAAGGAATGATTCAATACCTTTTGACAAATATGGGTAGTGTCACCTTGAAATTGTTGATACTATTGTAAAGTGGATAAAGATCTCGCAACATAACACTATAATATCTATAATATATCTTTTCATTCAATCGCATTAGCTGCAAAAATGCCTCGAAAGCTTAAGATAATATGGGTTGTTTTGTTAAATTTGTCCTTTTTAACTTAAGTTTAGAACGTGTAGACTTATGTAGATTTATATTATATCCTATTTCCTTTTTTTCCTAACCCATTTCAAATTATCCAAAGCAAGCATTCCCTAATATTCTTTTTCATGACTGACTTTCTTACTTCTATGATATTGTTAGATAGTTTCCTTTGTGTCCATATTCTATAGATTTTTTGTTCTAGGTATCATCTTTTACTTCTGCTAGAGGAAGAGAGAGTAAGAGAGTTGATTTTAGGCATTTCCAATACCATAAAATTGAGATCTAATTTCATTTGGTGAACTAGTTTCGATATAAGAGAAGCTCAAGTTTTAACTTTTCATTCCTTGCACCTTGTAGTAGTGTTCTTTGTCAATTCATACTACCTTTGTAAATTTAGGTACCGAGGCAATTAAATTAGATATGATGATGAATTGGTGGTATGTTAGTAACTATGAAATGATTTCAGTGAGAAATGCATACGATGGAAATGGTGCTAACAAAATGGGATTTAGCAGTCATAGAAAATGGAAATTTAATGTTGTGTTGGTTCATAAATTAAAACCTCATGTGCAAACTTTTGTTAGAGAGAAAGGAGATTAGTGTTCCCCATGCAATTTTAGGTCTATGAGTGGGGAGATGGGGTTTTAGTATCCACAATTCAATAACATGAAGGAACTGCTAAATGTTGGAATGAGAAGCAACATTAATTGTGAAATTGTGTGTATGTTGATTAGGTAGAGTCCTGTGTATTAAGGTCAGGTTTTATGTCATATTTAGGTCAATGGGACTCCTAAGTGCATTATAGCCTCAATACACGGTGAGAGCTCAAGTGCCACTCCTATGTAAAAATACAAAAAGAAGATCTAATGTAAGTAATATAGAGAATAAAGTGTTTTTATATTGATATTTTTGTCCATCCTCTTATAGCACTGATATTTTTAGTTGAGCTTGCTCCTTGGACTGTTGTTGATGGTGGTTCTATGTCTGATGGACTGTTAACATCAGCTGCTATCACATGGTCATCCTCAACAATGTTCCCTGGTGCATTGTTGGCATTGACATCAGTTGTCCTGTCCTCATCAGACGATGTGCATCGCAGCTGCGCACCCCTTGTCACTCTTCTGCCACTTCTCCTTGTATGAGAAGAGTAACTTCCTTTTGCCATAGATACAACAACCTGTAACATTATTGCATGCATTTAGACATTAGAATAATTTTAAATTATGCTTTACTACTTCTTCAAAAATACTTTTCCTTTATTACAGGAAATTATCAACATGTATGTTACAGGAAATCGAATTGTATTACTTCGTAGTCTCTCATTACAAATTACTTCGTAGTATCTCAATTGCCTGCCTGGTCATCAGTTTAGCAACATTTATATGGATTCAAGTAGGATTCTATGATAGTTGTTTCAAATATCATTTTCCATTTTTTTTGTTGTTTGGCATCGCCAAAAATGTCTCATTATTGCAACTTCTCCATAACAGTCCACGGCCACCATTCCAGGCATAAATTCTATGTTGGGAACAACTTGCAGCTCTGATCAACCTTGGAATGGACTTATGAGTCATAAAAAGCTTTAGAAAATTGAACTGAAAAAATTAAGTATGTTGAAGGCATTCATTTTTTTTATTTTAAGGAATGGTTTTAACTTTTCTAAATAGCTGTATTTAGAACCCACTTTTTATTCAATGCTTGTTTGTGAAACCGTCCAGGTATCCTTTTAGCAGTTATGGCCAGACAGATCATATAAGAACTTTGATAAATGAAAACAATGAAAACGAAACTATAATAACAATGAATTTCAATGGTTGTTTGTGAAACCATCCAACTATCCTTTTAGAAGTTATGGCCAGACAGATCACGTAAGAACTCTGATAAATGAAAACAATGAAATTAGAACTGTAAGAGCAATGACTTTCAATGGTAGTTTGTGAAACCATCTAGGTATCCTTCTAGCAGTTATGGTCAGACAGATCATGTAAGAAATCTGATAAATGAAAACAGAACTATAAGAAGAATGAGCTGTAATTGATATAACTAACCTGGATATATTGGCAACTGTTTTGTGATGTTGTCTTCAAGTTTGCTGAATAGTTTGAAAGCATAAGATGCAACTTCAACAGTGGTTGGACTTCTTTTATAGTTTTTGGCACATGAATTTAATTGGTGGACATGGATGCACATGGATTGCAATGGCTTCATTTTGAATGTGTGGTCTAGATTTAATTTGATGTGATGTAATAGTTGGGAATTGGTTATTTGTTGATCCATGTACTTTGATCTATTTTAATGAGAAATAGAGTGAGTTGGGTGTCATTTATTGCAGTTATTGGGTCTGGGTGACATTTATTGAACAAAGTGGGTTTAAATGTTATTGGGTTGGGTGTCATTTATTGAACATAGGGTGTTTAGTTGTTGAACAACACACCAGTTATGGCTGACATACATTCCCTTTTGTTATATGCAGGTAGGCATATTTATTTGGGATGCAAAGCTGTAGTTCTGATGAGCGGGGGCTGGAGTGACTGCTGCTTTGTAATTCTGGAATAGACCATTTTGGAAGCCTTTATGGCTTTAGCTATTTTCTAGTTGGGTCAATATGGTTTGCAGTCTAAAGTAGTAAAATACTATTTATGGACATTTGTGGGCCCAGTCAATGTATGGGGAAATCTTGGACATAAATTAATACTTATTTATAATTAATGTTATTTATTTTTGTTTAAATATTGGTTTCAAAAATCTCAATTGATGGTGGTTTGGTGGGACCAGTACTATATCAATTACTGGTACCTGCACAACATTAGGAATCTCTCCCCAAGCCTTAGGGTTACCTGCAGTTCCAATCAACATCCTTGGTCGATCATGGTGATCAAGGTACAGAGCGGAGTTAAATTTAAACTCACACATAAAAGAATCAGAGCATCAAATTCATGAGTATCAAAGAAGAATATTGAACATTGAAGCTTACATAATACATTCCAGTTAGGTTAATTTATACATCAATCCCCAATTACGTTAATTTATACATCAATCCCCTACAAGAATATAGGGATTTTACTAACTCTCATTTATTTTCTACTTAAACTTGTGGATTATTAACTTTTAATAATAATATAGAATAATCATCATTCATGGGAACAATGGGTGTGATTATTATTTTGACAGTTCCCCTTAATCATGACCTTTATGTTAACTTCCTTCCTGGTCTAAGTCTGAGCGAGGCTTAAAAACATGAATTAAATATTTCATTTTGACTTTCTTTGATACAATATATCGATGAAAAATTTGTTTTACATGTTGCTCCAAACTTATTTTTCTTCTTCTTACTAGAGATCATGGACACTATATATTGCTCCTTGTTACAACTGGTATGTTTCTATTTCATTTCAACAAATCACTTCCATCAATGAATTTTTTAAGTATTGTCCAAATGACATTACAATTGAGTTATATTCTTCTTTTTCTGTTGCTTCTTCGTGGCTACTACCAATACCGGTATACTCATAAACATTAGTGAGATTTTAAAAATCATCATAGTTCAGGTTCTTTCCAACCTTTTCTTCTTCTGACAAATCTTCGTTCTTTTCTACATTACAATATTTGTATTTAGTTTCATCTTTATAATCCAATTTATCTTTAAGCATAGTTACTCTTCCACTTAATAAATCATCTAAAAAAAAAATTCATGTATAATTTGTAACCAATACTCATTTGAAAAGTTGAATTGTTCATAAAGTGTTGCACGTTCATCATTAAAACCTGCATCATAGGGATTTCCCTTAATATCACATTTTACTCCATTGTGAGCTACATACATACTTTCAATCTTGATCCCCGTTATGATGCTTTGAACACAATCACAGTTTTTAACAACACCTTCATCAACTTTAGCTTTTTTACTCCACTTCATGTTGTACTTAATTTCCAGAATATCACAAAATACTTTTGCACTTTTTACTTCACCAAATTCATGCAAAATACTAGACAAAATGTTTTCATCTAATGTTGATATAATAAGAACCAATGTTATTGCACCTCTTATCTCGATTCTCAGGGATTTATAGAAGTTTCTTGAAAAAGTTCCCATAAATATATTGAACCAAGTAGTTCCTCCATTTTAAGTTCCCAAAGCTTAAAATTTTTACAGGAGAAAGATATCAAATCTAGCATTAGTCGCTTCAATATCGCATTGGTTTCTTCATATTCTTTGGAATGGTTAAGATTTATATCTGGCATTTCATATTTTTCCTCTACATTTTGATTCTCCACCTTAATATTTTTGAGTTCTAATCTGAGCACTTTGATTCTCTTTTTTTGACACATTGCTCAAATGCTTGCCCCTTCTATAAGTTGCACTTTTCGACCATGCTTCCACTGCGCTACAATAGCTTCGCCGACAACTGCTAGGCTTTCATGCCTCTACAAATTATATAAAGGAGATCAATACTCAGAGCAATGAGAAGCATTAATAATCTTTAGAAAGAAAAATATATCCATTAAAGGATGATTGGGAACCACTTACGTTCCCATCTTCATCGAGGATAATTTCTTAAATGGCTAATGCGTGCAAGTTGCAACTCACAGAGAAATAAACACAACTACGTCTCACTATAACACAAAAGGGGGTTTTAAGAAAAATTTTGGGTAAACTGTCTTAACTTGAGACAAGAGAAAACTTGTCTATTGTCTTTAAGCAGGTGTCTCAAATCGAATTGTCTTAAAATATTGTCTCTATAAATACAATATATAACAAAAGCATTTTTGTCTCTCCAAAGACAATTTCATTTGTGTCTCTCTAGAGACAATATTTGGGATTCAAGACATATTGTCTGTAAAGAGACAATGTCATTGATCCTAAGTATTGTCTCTCTAGAGACAATAAAAAAATACATTGAAATATAATAATACATCACTTTTGTCTATTTAGAGACAATATAAAATAATGAATCTAGAAAAATATATAACCATCGAAATAAGCTAATATTCAAAGTATTTAATTAAAAATAACTATAATATCATTGATTAATTCATATTAAGACACAGTGGAATTGAACCACTAAACTTCTGCTTATAAAGAAGGTTCTCTACCATTGAGCTAGCACCCTTTAAAGAATTATTTGAGAGTTATGGTAGTCCTTGAAATTTCATATATAGGCATTGATTTTAAACTGGCAATTTCACCGAGAGGTGCAAAGGAATGTCAATAGAAGTAGGAATGTGGAAGCCAATAAGCAAGTGAAATATATGGAAAGTGAAATACAATCGAAATTTGAGTTTCTATATATCTTCTAAGCATGTAGCAAGGAGGTTAAATTTAAGAAGAAATTTACACTAACATAAATATCCCATAACATTGGAAATATTTATAGGCACAAAGTATATCAGCGTTTGAGAGAATCCCAAAAAAATTGAAATTTTGTAGAGATGTTACAGAAATCCAAAGGAACAATGGAAATCATGTGTTTACTAATGTTGGGGATGTCCAATCGCCCTTGATCACTTGGTAATGTGCAACAAAAAAAAACACAAAGACACCATATCAATCATTTTTACCCCACCTTGCTTGCCCAATCAAACGTTTCAAGTACATGTTCTAGCATTTTATAGGCTAATTTACAAGAAAAAAGATAGAGAAACCAATGTGACCCATTGCTAGAAATTTATCAACAATTGCAATCTTCTTGGAAGGAAGCTAGAAATTGATCAACAATTGCAATCTTCTTGGAAGGCAGTAGGATAATATTACTACAAGATTGAATTTTTCTTTTTTTAAACTGGATATTATCCATCTCTAATAATCAATGTGAAGGACCTTCCCAAATAAGAAATAGTGCCCCCAATATTAATAAGATTTCATTTATGAATTTTTCTTTTATAAAACGGGTTATTATCCATCTCCAATAATCAATAGTTGAAAAACTATTTACCAAAGACCTGCCCAAATAAGACATAGTTTCCCTAATATTCATAAGCTTTCATTTATGATTAAGCCAAGTAGGGGATTCATCTTGGCCAAAATGAAACCCTGTTTTTTCCTCCCTAACAACTACTCTTGCTCCTTTTGTAAAAGTGTAGGAGAAAAAACTAGTAACCTCCATAAACTGTTGAATCAACGAATGTGTTAAATCTAAGGCATCTACAAAGTGAAAATTTGGATATATTACAATACATATCCTGAAATTTGATATCATATGAATAAATTACATAAGATAAATTTTATAACTTCGAGGAACTCCTTTCATTGTTTTGATTAGTAATTATAGAACCATGTTGCCTCCTCTCTGTAGTGTCATCTGTGGCTATATTTGCAAAATTTCGTTGTGGATTTATCGATCTATTTAATCAATACAAGTAGAAAAATATATGTATAGATGCTTGTAGAATAGATACCAGAGAATGTCCTTTCACTGTATCAAGTAATTCAACAAACGATAGATAAACAACTGTGGGATGCTAAAAAGTAACTTGTTTGCTTAGAGATGTTTTTATTCTATTTCTATTTCTAAAAGGTCGAACCTGTTACAATGCATTCTGACTCTTTTTCAATGATTGCTTGGAAACAACTTCTCCTAACTGTTATTGGTTACATTTTGATAGTTCATTTTTAGTTCTAAAACTGTTTATTTCCCTACGTTACAATCTGTAAAAGTTAACATGAAAATAAAATAATTGTTTGTAACAGTTTCTCTAATTAACTTTCTACCTTCCTAAATATTGTTTCTTTACGAAATTAAAATAACAACAAAAGAAATGACTACAGATTTCACTTGCAATTTCCTCTTCAGTCTTCTCAGAGACCAAACAACCTTCTGTCATGATGACCCGTCAGCTATATGCTCCTGCATCACTCAAGATTATAGAATATATCTCATTAATAAAATCCAACCTCAACATCAGCGATCCTTCTGTGAAAAATAGAGTTAATTCTCAAAAAGATGACTATGGTTGATTGATCATTATACCAAAATAGTAACATACCACAATATTTGGCAAGATTTTGTCAAAGAATTTATAGATACTTCAATTACGTCGCATCAGTTGAAAGCTAATGCATGCAAATGTGGCGACCCAACTTCAAGTAGTGACAGAATTACATATAATCCACAAAATTAGAGTAATTTCATGCTCAATAAAATATGAGCCCAAATGCATGAAAAACACATGAGAAAGTAACAATATTTCCAAAATAAAACCATTTTCTATATGCAAATGTTGTTTATAGGAACATACAAGCAAAATTCCATAATATAGATGACCTTTCAAGCCATGCATATTTCATCTACATTCTTATTCAAATCTATATCAGTTGCATAAAGGTATTTACCTTTTCTATCATATCTATGCCATTAAGTTCATATCAACATATGATTTAATACTTTAATCTTACTTATATTCATCATTTAACTTTGTAAGTTACCAATATAAAATTCCCTCATCTTGTTCTAAAAACATGTGCAACATTGAACAAATTCAAAATAGGAAACATTGAAAGTCAAGATACTATAAATTTGGAAAGGACTAGTTATGCATGACTAATTTAGTTGGAATAAAATTTGTATTCTCCCAATACCAAACATGAAGGTTCTCCCAATATAGTTGTGTATTGACTAAGATATCCCTTTCCAATGTCTTCAATAACACGTCTTTGACTCTTCTCTAAGATATTCCCAAATGAATCACTTGAACAGGTACCATTCTATCAAAACATGGTTATGCTTTCCAATACTCTAAGATATTCCCAAAGAGTCACTTGAATAGGTACCATTCTCTCAAAACATTTCTCTCATTTCCAATAGGTAGTACTCCACTCCTTGAAGGTACGAATAGGCCACTCCCTTGAGATAGAGAAAAGCTCCATCAACCAAATCCTCTTCTAAGACTTCAAGACAATCCTTTATTACAAGTTTTTGTTTTCATCATTTGATGTTAGAAATAACCCATAGGAGAGAAATTTTTTATCCTCTTTAGGTGATAGACCATGGAGAAATTGAGCCATCTTCCCTTCCTCCTTTACCTTCTTTAAAGGCATTCATCCATTGTATTGTTTTTGACCCTTAGCAATATAAAAACACTTTATTCTCTAGATTACTTACATTAGATCTACTTTTGGTATTTTTATATAGGAGTGGTGCTTGAGCTCTCACCATGCATTGAGGCTATAATGCACTTGGGAGTCCCATTGACCTAAGTATAACATAAAACTTGACCTTAATACACAAGACTCTACCACAATTAATGTTGCTTCTCATTCCAACATTTAGCATTTCCTTCATGTTATTGAATTGTGGATACTAAGACTCCATCTCCCCAATCATAGACCTAAAACTGCATGGGGAACGTTAATCTCCTTTCTCTCTAACAAAATTTTCCACATGAGGTTTTAATTTATGAACCAACACAACATTAAATTTCCATTCTCTAACTACTAAATCCCATTTTGTTAGCACCATTTCCATAGTATGAAATTTCTCATTGAAATCAACTCATGGTTACTAATCTACAACCAATTCATCATAATATCTAATTTATTTTCCTTTATATCTGAATTTACAAAGGTAGTGTGAATTTACAAAGAATACTACCTGCAACATGCAAAGAATGAAAAGTTAAAACTAGTTCACCAATTGAAAATAGATCTCCAGTTTATGGTATTGGAAATGCCTAAAATCAACTCTCTTCCTCTTGCATAAGTAAAAGATGGTGCCTAGAACAAAGAATCTACAGAATATGGACATAAACAAAATTTTCTCGCAATATCATTATGTAAGAAAGTTAATCATGAAAAAAAATGTTCATGAATGTTTCTTTTGGATAATTTGAAATGGGTTGCGAATAAAAGGAAATAGGAAATAACATAAGTCTACATGTTCTAAGATAAAGAGGACATTTAAAAAAACAAACAATAACATCTTAAGGTTTCCAGGCACCTGAAATAACATAAGTCTACATGTTCTAACCTTAAGTTAAGGAGGACAAATTTAACAAAACAACCAATACTATATTAAGGTTTCTAGGCGTCTTTGTAGCTAATGCCTTCGTTGTTGAATGATAAAGATATATTATAGTATTATGTTGCGAGAGAGTTTTCCACTTTACAATAGTATCAACAACTTCAAGGTGACACTACCCATATTTGTCAAAAAGTATTGAATCTTTCCTTCAACAATATTCAACTGCAAAAAGATCAAGGTAGAGAAGATCATTGTTATCATCCATTCATACATGAAAGGTTAGGAATGTA
>APFE031425809.1:105363-120200 GCA_000404065.3 Pinus taeda | reverse complement strand
TACTTAACATAAGGATAACTTCTAAGCACACAAAGATAGATACAGTGTTTGACAGTGGATCATAGGCCAATTTAATATGTGAATATTTAGTTACGAATTTGGTTTTGGAGACACGGAATCATCCAAGACCTTACCCATTAGGATGAATAAATAAATCAACTTAGATAAAAGTCACAAAACAGTGTCGATTAAGATTTTCCATTACAACTAGTTACATTGATGAAGTGGAATTAGATGTGGTTCCAGTAGACATATGTGGAGTTGTCTTAGGAAGTCCTTATGTTTATGATCGTGATGTAGTATTTTATAGAAGAGAACATAAATATCACCTTAAAAAAGATGGGGTTGAATTTATTGTCAGGGCACATAAAAGCAAAAATCACTTGAGTTTAGCTGTTGCTAATCAAATTAAGCGATTAATAAGTTCAAGTAAAAGATTTTTAATCATGTGTGTAATGGAACAACATAAGAATCAACATGATGTTTGTTCAAGTTATGAGTCTCAACTTAAAGATAGTTTGACCAAAGAGGTAGAAACTTTTCCAGTTCTATTTAAAGAAACCAAACAGCTTACTCATAAGCAGGGAATACAACATGAATTACAGTTGATACCTAAAGCTCCTCTTCCTAATGTCAGAATGAATCAAATCAATCCAAGTTTGGAAGTTATAAGTTACAGGGATGCAAGTCAGCATTAAACTTCTCTTGTGTTGTGTGACTATTTCATGTTTCAAATAGTTTGGAAGCTACCTTTCAAGTGGAGAGGAAGCCTATTTGTTTTCATATTAAATCCTTTTCTAAAGCAGAGTTAAAGTATTCAATACATCTAAGGGAAACTTATGCATAAGGGGAAGTGCTAATCAATGGAAACATCATTTAATGAATAAAGAAACAATGATTCAAACAAATCAACAACCACTTCAATTTTTTCCAAATCAAACTAAGTGGCAGTGGTTTTCACTTTATAGTTTGATGGGTTTATTGCAACTAGTTCACTTAGTAATTAGGAATGAGGAAAGTATATAAAGTCAAGTAGTTGGTATGATGTCAAAAATGTCTTTGATTGTCTCTATCATTCCACAATATAGATTGTTAATACAGGTCAATAGTATTGAACAATATCTAATAGAGATTGTTTTCAGAGATGATTATGAATCACTAACTTATGGTATTTCGTGGAAAGAAGTCAATTTCCATGTTCATAACAGGTTGTTTAACCATCTTCTCAAGTTGTTCATATTGTAGATGGATGAAATAGGTCACTGTTTCAAAATGTGTCATGGTCAGCATCATCAGGGTCATCACTTTCAGGTGGTTAATCGAATGTATTGGTACATGTTCTAGACAAGGTGGAGAGTGAGGGAGCTCTACCCTCATTTATTATCTGTCTAGTCAAACTTTTGTTGTCCAAAAGCTTTCAAGTGGAGGGAATTGATCCAGGAGGATCTCGTCAGATCAGTTACACAGGTTCAGGGACGTCATCAGCATTCAGTCTGGTGTCGTCAGCTTCGACAGTGTTGTTTATGGCTCAGGTTGCTCAGGTGACATCAATTCTTTTCATGGAGTTCGAAGGATATGGTTTTGTACCTATATGTTGACATGTGGTTGTCATCAGTTCCACCAAGACTTGGTCATCGACATGTGTTTGTCATTGGCGTCATAGGAGTTGGTTATCGACGGATTTGTCGTCATGTGATGTCATCACAAATGTAGCTTTGTGTCGAAGAGATATCTGTGAGTTTGAATGTCACTTTGTGACAAATGGTTGTAAATGGTTTTGATGTAAAGTCTAAAGCCTATGACTAAACCCTAGCCCGAAAATCTATAGAGGAAAACATCAATCCTAAAGTCTAAACTATAACCTAATGCATCAAGCCTAAGACCTAAAACCCTAATCAAATTCATGTATTACAAATATCCTAACTAAAACATAAGGTGTAAACCTTTACCATGTAAAAAAAAAACATTAAACCTATCATATACACCTTCTTGGACCATAATACAAAACTTTACATAGTAAAACATTAAAAATATGTTATAACAGTCCTAACCGCCATAACTAGACTGCGTGGATTCTCTAACCACAGTGGGCTCATGCAACTAGATAAAAAGATAAGTCGCCAGGGTTTACCATCGCAGACCTTGACCACGCATAGACATAAATCGTTGTTCATGTGAGCAGTTGGGAGGTAGCATCCCAGCTAACCACTGGGCTTGGACACCACAGTGGAACCACAACCATGTGAACAGTCAGACAGTTAACTCGCAGTCGGGTTACAAACAATGAAGGTCACATGTTACAGTTAACCATAACCACAGTCAACCATGTGAGCAGCAGGGGATAACCGTTGGGGTTATGTTAACTGCCAGGTGTTCGGGCTAGAATCGCCGGAGATAATAGCTAGGCGGCACGGTGGTCCTGTTCACATGGAAAAGTTAAGCTATTTCCACGTCATTTGCTACTTGCCAAAAATCAGTGCTTATCCAAAGTCCAATTTGGGGTTTTTAGTTTAGTTTATGTCTATTTTTAATTCAAAGACCTTATAACAAACCAACTAGGTGTTCCCTAGTGGTTCGATCGAGACTATGATGTTGCCTCCATGCCAATCTTGGCTAAGAAGACCTCGAATGTACCTAAAAACATATAAATACACCTTTTTGTTCATGAAGAGGGATTAAAGGTTTTGAGTTTAGAGTGCAGATTCTGGAGGAGATAAGCGATTTTGTTTTTAGTGTAACAGGGGCATCGAGAGTCGGAATTGGAAACTGAGATAGGTGTTGGAAAGCTGGTGCAGAGAGATTTCTAAAGACAATGACTAGAAGTGCTTGCGTGCACATTCAATTTGGTCAAATTTATATGTAATCAACCTCTTTAGTATCAACTCTAATAAAGCGATTGCCCATCTTGAAAGTGGATCCAGAGACGCAATCCATCAGGGACAAACTCTGTAATCAATCTTGTTTTCTGGTATCGCTGTGTATTTGATGTTTTCACTTCTGATTTGCATCGTACTTGTGTTTTATCAACTGTCGTAAAGTCATTATTCTCAAGAAATTCTTACAATTTCAGCACTTTCAGTTAACATTCTATTCATTAATGACATTAATCAATTCTACATCAGTTTAACATATGACCATTTTAGATCAGTAGCAACCATGCTAAGTTTTGTCATCATCTTCCTCTACCATTTCATCTTCTCCTTTGTGAATAAAAAAAGGAGATTAAGCATACCATCATGACACGAACAAATAAATTCCTTCCACTGTAATGGAAATTGAGTTGCCGAATCCTGCAAAGACTCTATTGAAAAGGTCCATTAGTTTATAAAATCAATGTCACACGGTGTTAACAAATTGATATAATAAAAAATTGGAACATAGAGACAAATACCTAGGTATTCACATTATGTACACCGTTCCATCCTCGGTGTTGTTAATTGTTGTGTGTGCGCTTATTATGCCTTATAATTGAGCGTGAAATAAGTGAACCACCTATTATTATTGTGCTAGTTTTGTATCTCAAATTTAGTTGAATCATTTTAAACACTAAGAAACATTTGCCTATAATTATTTCCAAAGCAAGTCTGATGTTTGTAGTAGGTAAAACCATTGATAATTATTAAACTCAATCATTTAATATTAATTATTATGGGTATTTTTATTAGTATAGTAAATTTTGAAAATATTTTAGAATTTGATAAACAAAGGTGATATCAATCATTTTTGGAATCAAACAAACAACAACAAAATCAACTATTTTAAAATACAACTGTGAAATCAATTTTTTAACCTAGTTACTGTCATTCAAATTCAAAGATATTGAATACATTCATCACAATAAGATTAAAACTTGTAATCAATAAAATTTGCGTTTAGTATGAAAATCAAGCTCCACAACTACACCATACTTCATTTATTCCCATGACCTGAAAAATTGGAAGTAAGAATATCCAACATCAAAATATTAGAATCTATTGTGAGCAGAAAAGATTAAGACCAGTGAGAAAAGATAGAAAAATTGAAGATAAGGTTCCTCAATATCCTTATTTGAAATAAAAAATACTAACCATGGATAAATATAGAGGCGCCAATATATATAGGAACTGAAGGTTTTATGCGCAGAGAGATGACATTGCCATCCCACATCTCTTAGTGATTCATATCAAAGTGAGTGAGTAAAGAAGAGAAATAAGAACAGTGTCCTCTCGTCTATGGCTGAAACACAACACACCCTCGTTTCTTGCCGATGATCTGATCTCTCCTCCCTCTCCCTCTATGCACTACATCCATACAAATATTTACATTAACATTTAAATTCACATGGAAACGCAAAGATACATTCTCATATTTATAAGGGTGTTGTGAACGTTATTGTGTATATTATAAACTAGTTCTTTTATTGTTATTGGTTTTATTTTAAAGTAATTTTTTTTATATGGATGGTAGATTTTAGAATATTTTGAAAATTTGTTTAGAATATTTAAAAATGAGCAAAATTAAGTTTCTACATCTATCAAGCTATAAGAGTGATCAAATCTCTTTTCTTCTCTCTTCACTTTCTATCAATATTTCTATATCTTTTCTTCTCTCTTCACTTTCAATCAATATCTCTATCTCTCTGTGTCTCTATATCACACCAAAATATACACTCTTTTTCTCCAATCCATCTATCTATCCCTTCATCCTCCTCTCCCCTCTTCTAAAGGCCGAAAAATAAATAAATTACCATACAATTTTCAAAATATTATAACATCTTGACTTAATTACCCTAGGCTAATATATCTGGCAGTCAATTATGTGACTCTAGGGTATCATTTCAATCGCAATCCAAAAATAAGCTATATGTTATACTCTGCAAAGCAGATAGGCAATCGAACCTCTATCTTCATATGCTTTGGTTGGACCCTCGAATATCAATATTTAATTGAATGGATAACCTTTCATAGGCTTTTGGAAATTAGGTTTGACAATTCTGAGCTTCTGTACATATGTTCGTAACGTAATTATTGGTGATTTACTTCATCATATATTCTATACCATTCGTTTAATTATTATCACTTGTATTAAAAAATAGAAGCTGAAGCACAAAGGGGTGTGGGAAAATCCATGAAATGACTTGACGTAGCAAATGTCGGGTGGGCAATAAGAGGATGCAGCACAGAAGGTTTAATTTAAGCAGAAAGGTTGCTTCTGTCAAGTGGGTGTAGGACCAAATAAAGAAGTCTGAGGCATCTCGCTATAGAACACCGATGTCACGTAATGTGACATCGGAAACAATTGGTAACTTTTATCCCGATTGCAAATTCACATAGGTTAATTCGGTCCACTTTTCCGTCTGGTTGAGAATTTGTTTTTGGTATCTTTTATCCCGATTGCAAATTCACATAGGTTAATTCGGTCCACTTTTCCGTCTGGTTGAGAATTTGTTTTTAATGTTATTTTGAGGAAAATTTGAACATTATATTATGAATCGCATAAGCTTAAAATCTTTACTTATTAATATTGTAATTATTATAAGTAATTATTTTAGAAATTTTATTTAAATAATTTTATATTTTGTTAAGTTTATAAAAATTTCAATTTAAAATATTAATATTATTTTAAATTTTATTTAACAAAATTTGTAGTTTTTTTTCTCCATTTCGTATAATTTAGTGTTATTTCTTATATCTTTTTAAGTTAGTGTTGTTTGGCATTCTACATTCAAAGAAATATGTAATGTTTTTTCCTTTTGAAATAAGAATAAAATATTTTCTAAATAAAATATAATGTCAACCATAATTAAAACTAAAAATGAATATATCTAGTTAGTTTTAATTAAAAAATTAAAAAATATCAATAATCTCACTGTATCATTCTCATACAAGATTGATATGAACATGATAAGGAGTTTTTGCACAATAGGGACATGGGTATTGGGGCATTAAGAAGATAAGGTCCTTATCATGCTTGGGTTCCCACTATACAATGGTTTTGTTTGATTATGAATTCGTTAATTTTTTTACTTATTATGTGTAGTGTTTTATAACTCATAGATCTAAAATTTGAATTAAAGGTTTAAAATATTATAAATGTAATGAACTATATTAAAGAGATAAGTAAGATGAGATATATGAAATATAACCTTGTATTATGATAATTAGGGAAGATGTTGGAAACATAGTTTCATCCATTTTGAGGGACCTTGTTGTATCTAGCTTTGACTATTCACCCAAGATTGCATAAGGACTTGCAAAATCTCAAGTATGGGGGATAAATGGGCCTTCATTTTGAGGCCCTTACTACTATTAGAAGTGTGAGTGTTTCCCTTTATA
Source organism: Pinus taeda (assembly GCA_000404065.3). Classification (NCBI taxonomy): domain Eukaryota; kingdom Viridiplantae; phylum Streptophyta; class Pinopsida; order Pinales; family Pinaceae; genus Pinus; species Pinus taeda. The sequence continues at coordinate 113,886 of APFE031425809.1, read as the reverse complement.
CTCCCTCATATAGCCTATTATCATTCCCTTTTGTCACAACCATTTGCATTGTCGTCGTCACATGCTAATAAGTTGCGATGTTGTTAAATTCAATGACTTTCCCTTATTTTTAATGATTTTTTTGAGCTAAAGCTTGCATTTTCGAATGTGAGTATCAAATCTTGTAACACTAGTAAAAATATGGTAACCCAAATCATTAGTTTCATATCTATGCAACCCCAAGGTGAAATATGCCACATTGTTTTCATTTCTAGGTGGATTGAGATGGATTAGTGTTGGCTGGATTGCTCCCAATTAGAAAAGGAAGGCACAAACTCACATTTAATGCTCAATAATCTTTGTGATCAAGGGTTGGTTCATCAATACTTCAACCCTATCCATAATACATCACGTTTAAGCACTAGTTTCACCTCGTCCTTTCTATATATAATGCATTTCTTTTCCTTTTCTAAGTATTAATACATATTGGATTGAATTTGTCTCTAATATGCAAACTTCACGATTTGACCTTAGCTCCATTCCTAATAACATCTCTCTCACTATTTCTACAACCTAACTAGAGCTAAGGACTTTAAACTTCACAATATGATCTATACTCAAAATTATAGATATTAAAGGCTCAAGCACTTGTATTAAATCAATCCTTGTTTCATTTCCTTTATGGTTGGAGTAAGATGACCTTATCTCATGATCTCTATCATTGATCAAGAATATCTACCTTCATCATTGGCTTTCGATCTGTCACTATATGTATAGGAATTCAAGGCATCACCTAATAGACTATGTCCTCCTTAAAAGCTTGTGTGTTTCTCTAGATTTTAACCATCTCATTATGCATATAAAAGATGCATACAAAATTTCATGAGTCATCCTTCCCATTGAATACCATGTCTAGATTTAGAGCCATGGATTTAATGATAGAGTAGGCCAAAACTCTAGAGTTTAAATACCTAGAAAATTATGATGCAAAAACCCTAGGATGACCCATTACCTTCATTAGAAGCCTCCAAACATATTCCCCAAGCCTTCCATTCTTAAAATGGCTGCCACCATGTAATATAATATACCCATGAAATATAACACAATAAATGATATATTTACTAACATATTAAAGGATATAGCATAACATTTACTATTAACGCAACATATAATATTTCATTTAATACATTAATAATTCTGTAATTATCTTTACTAAAGTATCATAACTTTAGTTTTAATGATAATTTTAACATTGTCAATTTATTATTAAAGAGACAACTCTTTTTAGTATTTTACAATCTCTTGGTTTACTTAGTAAATGTAAGTATCTTCTACCCCAATGATACATTTTCCTTATTTATTTATCAAATCCATTATCTTATTCTTTAACTCTCTTAATGATGAAGCTTGATATGGATTTGAAATGTCAAGACTATGAATACCAATGTGGATAATTTAGAAGCCTTACATTCTAAAACAACTCGCCTTGAAAATAAGAAAATACATCATTAAACAATAAATATTTTCAAAACTTGTAAAATTTTGGAAAAACAACATTTGAAAAAAAATATTGTTGATACATTATGACTACGAAAATTCTAAATGTCAAAAGAATACCTTGAAAAATTGATGATGCTAGAGTACCGCTTGTAAACGAAGACAAAGGTAAAAAAACCAATAAAATGATGTTTCATCTCAAAAATCAAGAATTCTAAAAACCTCTCATCAAATAGGAATCTATGTTATTCTCAACTTTTATATCTAAATAATATATGTTTTTGCTGATAATTTTTCATATATTCCTTTTTATATCAATTTTCACTTTTCCACCTTATCGAGTTGAACAACGTGGAAGGGAGTGTAATTAAGAAACGACGGTGGGTAAGGCAGGTGACCGCAGGCGAGTTTCAAAACATGATGTTTACAGGTAAATGGATCGGTGTGAAGGATCCCCGATCAGGCCGAAAGGACATCCGGGTACAGGAAAACGACGATGGAGCTGACAGGTCGTCAGGCGCAAGCCCGAGGTATGATTGCATGGGGGTAGGGTCCAGTAGAGCCGACAAGGTATTGAGATTTAAAGGCATGAAGGGGGGAGATATTAGGAAGGAAAGGTGGTGGAGCGGGACGAGAGAAAAGGCTCGCAGTGAAACAGGAAAGAGCGAAATTAAGAGGAGTTATATAGTGAGGAGAGTGGGAAGCTCAGGGAGCTGAGAAGAAAGAGCGGGGATGCGCAGGTCGAAGCAAGGAAGCGGAGACAGCATGGACGCAGAGGGGAGCAGGGCGGCAGGGAGGTGGATGAGAAGCAGGGCAGGGGATGGATAGCAGGGACGAGGAGACTCAGATGCGAAGGGCAAACGAAAAGTGTAGGAGGGGCCCGAGTATTGCTATATTCCTGTATATGAAGTCTCTGAGGGCAAGAGTGAAGACATTGCAGATGACCTGGAGATGGCTGCGTAGGAAATGAATAACAGCAACCGAAACAAGAAAAGAATAGGAAACAGAGTTGCGAAAGGAGGCCAGGAGGAAGACGAAGGAAGGCAGAGGACGGAAGCTGAGGAAGGAAGAGGCAGACGGAGGAGAGGGAGAGGTCGCCATGGTAGGGGTGGCCAGAGAAGACAAGGAATAGCAGAAGGACGCAACAGACAGGGCTATCGCTGTAGTGTAGGCACTAAGGAAGATGGAGAGATCGGAGCGGGAGCTGAAGGAAGACTGGGTAGGCAGACCATAGAGACAAGGGTTAGAACAATAGAGGGAGAATACAATGAGAGGACCAACCCAAAAACTAGGAGGATAATTCAGCACTAGGAGGAAGAGGCCATCCAGGCACAGTCTGAGGAAGAAATGGAGGACTGGATGCATCTCATGCCAGATCCAGGGCACACCTGAGGTCGAATGACACTGTATAAGCAGTCGCTGCACCTATATTGGGTCATGAAAAGACTCATGGCCAAAGCCATGGAGCATATCACTGTGGAAATGGTTGAATTGTCGCAGGGAATTCCAAACTCGAAGAAAGAGTTGAAGAATATCGTAATCACCCTGCTTATGCAAGACAAGAGGCTGGAATATCTACATCAACAGCTTGAGGCGAATGGATTGGTGATCAAGAAAGAGGAGTAGCAAGAGGTCGCTGGAGAACAATGAAAAAATGCATGTTTCTTGAAGTAGTTAGAAAATGCAAATCTTAGTTTTTGTTTAGCTATGTATAGGGTTTATGATCATATTTACTTGCAGTTATATGTTAGTAGTAACAGTTACAAGGCTAATGTTTATAAAGCCTGGAAAGACAGATTGAAAACCTTTTATTTTTGGTCAGTAGTCAAAAACTATAGGCGGTCAATAAACTCAGTTTCCCCACGGGGCGGGTTGAGACCACCTTAGATTTGTAATGGTTTCATTTTTGATAATAGAAAATGCCAACTCCTCAGCTTACAAAAAAAAAAAAATTTCACTTTTCAATTTTAATTTTATTTAGTGAACTCAATTTTATTCTTCTTTCTAATTTGGCAAGAAATATTTTGACAATATCCTTGTATTTAAAAAAAATATTATGATGATGTAAAAGTTCACTTTAATCTTGTATGCCTTTATATAATTTTATTATTTGTGTCTAATTTAGCAAGAAATATTTCGACAAGATTCTTGTATTTGAAAAAAAATAGTTATGTTGATATAAAAGTTCACTTTAATCTTGTTTGTGTTTGTGTTTATGTATGCTGACAATGCTTGTTATTGGCACAAGAAATTTGTTTGAAAAAAGCTCACAAACACAAAGACTTGAAGCCACTTTATGTAATAAGGCATTGTGGTAATGTTATATGGATTAGTGTAGTGTACATGCACACAATATAAATCAATATAAATCAGCAATTTATAATAAAAGATTACAAGTTTTTTATATTATTTTTTATTCAAAAACATTCTAAAAAGTTAACTACATAATCTTATTAATATATATATTATATATATGAGAAAATCTTATCATTATTATTGTAAATGTTTTTCGCAATATTAAAAATTTAATTAACTTACTAAAATTTTAATTAACTTCAAAATAATTTTTGAAAAATATTTGAAATTATAATACACACTTCACACTATATAAGCATTAATTACACCTATATGTATGTTTATTTTGGAATGAGGATTTCAGGATTTTAATTTTATTATCAATAATCATTGGATGTGAATGGTAGAGATTTAATCTCCATAGAATATTCATGAATATTTATAGTAGTATACACGAATTAATTTTTGAAATTTATCTCCAAAGTAGTTATGTTCTTTTCAATCTTTAATTAAATTGATTAATTAAAACAAAATGTCATATGTACAAGTGTCCTGTGGGGTGATTTATGGTTTTTTAGGCACGTGGTATTGATAAGCCATGATATTGTAACAAATTTTATTTACAAATTAAAAATAACCATGGTAAAGTGGAAGTAGATCTCCATGATAAATATAAAATGATAAAAAAAAGTTATATGCTTTTTCAAATCTAGTACTTTAATTTTAAATTTATTCGTTCATAATATTTTTTTGCACAAGTATCAACTAGCACAACCACATTAATAAAGTGGTTGATATATTTTTACAAATGTCATTTTCCATATGTAAATTGTCATATGAAAAGTAGAAAATGACACTAATGAGTATATGTCACCCACTTTATTAATGTGATTGTGCTAATTAACAATTTATTCATTCATAATATTTTTTTGCACAAGTATCAACTAGCACAACCACATTAATAAAGTGGTTGATATACTTTTACAAATGTCATTTTCCATATGTAAACTGTCATATGAAAAGTAGAAAATGACACTAATGAGTATACGTCACCCACTTTATTAATGTGATTGTGCTAATTAACGACCAACATGTCTGGGTAAGATTAGTAAATGATAATTGACTATGATTAAATATGATTAAGCTATACTTAATGACCATTGACCATAATTAACTACCACTAATAAAAAATAAAATATAACAAGTTATGGTTGATTACCATTGACTATAATTAGCTATAATTAATGGACACTTCTATCTAAATTGATATACAACCCTTTTTTTATTAATTTTGAATTTATATATAATAATACTAACTCCATTCACAAAATTAATCTTTTTATATAAAATAGTTAAAAATTAAAAAGGTATATATAATAGTAACATATCCATTCACCAAGTAAATCTTTTTATAAAAAAAACAAAAACCAATAAGATTAAAAACATGATTACTAAAAAGAAATGCATTTTTAAATAAGTGCACGTTAATTTTTAAGTATATATTCCTAATATATTTTCTTTCTTAATGTTAACCTTTCAACACAAATATCAACAAGATTAAAAGGCACAATAATGAAGGAAAGAAAATTACTTAAACGGTGTAAGTTTTGACATGTTTTCAGTTGCAAACTACCCTACACTCAAAACATACTTTCCCTTTAGAAATGATGATTCAAGTTTTGACATGTTTTAAATGGGTGTAAAATATATTTTCATTTTAAAAACTTTATGCATGTCACACACCAATTGCAATCCTTTCATGGAACCTTTTGGGAGTGGACGTATATCATTTTGGTGAAGATCGCATCCATGTGCATCGGGTTCTAGAATATTCCGGGAATCTACAATCGATTTAAAGATGGTCATGAAAATCTCATCTATTATGGGTATATTTCCTGTAAAATGATGGAACTGTTGTTCCGCTTATGTTTCAGCAAAATTAGCATATGCCATACCAAAGTTGATGCGCTCAAAGTCATTTTGAGGAATGGAATAGTTTACAAATAGGTCACACCATGAATTAAATCATTTGCAATTCCTTGAATATTACATCTTTTGAAGTGGTGAAAATCTAGTCGAATAATAAGCTCTACCTCAGTGGGGGAAATGTTTTTGCATTTAATGTTGCATGAATATAGTGCACCCAAAGTAATCTGCAAGTTTATTCACATTGATTGAGACCTGCAAAACATATTCTCACCGCATTGTTAGTCTATTAATAGATATTTATGTTGGCATTAATATATATCTGTTGAGACCCGGATGCAGGTGTCTCTTCACGCATTGAATAAGTGTCATCCATGAGGCATGCGCAACCAGCAGCTGGCACGCACTCACGGTGGAAGAAGGCGCCAGAGTTAAGGCACCATAAACTCCCTCTGCAGGCAATTTACTGCCCTTCAATGCCGCATCAAGATGAGAGTACCAGGTTGTAAGTTTATGGAATGGGGCGCCAGGATGGGTTCCTATTTCATCTGGTTCCGCACAACCATTCAGTTCAGAGATCCGGTTCAGAGCAAGACGCTTTCATACGCTCTGGTTTGCTGAGCCTTCGTCGAGGGGGTTGTCCCGGGCGGTCCTGTTGTCAGAGGCAGCCTGGGACTCATTATTTCGCTATTGTGCTCAGCACAACGGTGGATCGTCCCCAATTACAGTTTGTTTCATTTACCAGGTCAATCTCCAGTAAGTGTCGAATTTCCATTTTGGTGTGGCAGTTTCAAGTCTGTGTAGGAATTTGGGCTGTTCTAGGCGTCATGGGTCCTCACTGTTCTATCTGGGATTCTTTTTGGGAGTTACAATCCCTCATCTCGCTGTCGGAGATTCAAGTTTGGGTGGGATTTCGGGTCTCTCTAGTGGTCGTGGCTTTCGTCTGGACTCTGTTATGTCCGCTCTGCCCAATTTGCATCTGCCTCCCTTTAAACCTGTTTCTTAAGCTGTTCATTTTTAATATGCCACTCCGTTTGCGTGGAAAACCCAGGCGAGGAAGCTCCGATGGTCCTCGAGGAAGGTTGGGAGGGAGGGGAGGCCCTGAACCTCACCGCATATCCCCACTCGCCATAGTCGCGCCCTCTTCGCTGACCTCCGAGGAGTCTGGCCCTTCTCTCACCAGCTCATTGCACTCTGCCCGCTTCAACTTCCAAAGTCGGCTTAACAAGCCAATTATCTCTGCCCTGGTTACATTCATTTTTTTAGAGGAAGCTGATGAACCTGCTAGCTCGGTGGCTGCCTCCTCAGAGCATTCTCCCTCCAGGTCCGCCTGCTCATCCCAGAGCCGCTTAGTGGAGGCGCAATTGGAAGTCTCTGTGGAGGTGCAGGATAAGAAGGACCGTGAGGAGAGCAATCCCCAGCAAACCGCTCCTCAAGGGCAGATCAACGACCCTCAGCCAGTGAAGGAGCCCATACTTGACAGTGAGCTGGCGCGTTTCACTGGAAACATTCTACATCTTGTTCTACCGCCTGGTAGAATTGCGACGGATGTGGAGGACAATGTTATGGTTGAATGGGTTAATCTTTCGAGCACCCAGGACGAGGTTGAAAAACATGACACTGCAGATTCCAAGTAAGTTTTTTACTCCTTTCTTGACGACTCAGGGATGTAATTCAGGTTTGTTGATTCGAGACTTCGCGGCTAAAGACTAGGCAACATTTCCAGATTGGCACCTTCCAAATGCAACACCTTCTCTTGGACCTCCAATTTTGTCCACAAACTATAATTCTCAGTCTCCTGCTGTTCAATTTTGACATACAGAGGTCTAAGCAGTTTTTTGCAGACTCTGGTCTATAATGTAAGCATTTTTTGCAAAACTATTTTGAGAGAGGTAGAGCTACAGCTCCCTCAGAGGTCTATCCTCTCTATACATATTTTTCTTCTTTTTTAATATAATTAGCACAGTCTTTACCGAGAAAAACATATATATATCTGTTGAGATTCACCTGTTTTTATGGGAAATTTCTCCATCCGACGTCACCGTGAAATGTATTCAGACTGAATCATGCCTTCTTGGTAGTCCAGGCCCCACAGTTGAGTGCTTCTTTTGAGTAGCAAGGAGATCTACCCATTTGCCATCGTCAATGGTCTTTCGCAAGGCCTTTGAGTACAATTACAGAAGCAGGAAAAGCTGGAAGCCGGTGGTGGACGAGGACATTGTAGACCGAAATCCTGGCCACACTTGTATTTGCAATTCTTTGTAATAATCAAAAACTTGCATAGTGGGAGAAGGTACCAATGCAGAGTATGAAGTACGGTGAAAAGATACAAGGCGCTAGAGGCTCAGGATTGCAAATTCTCACCAGTTTTCCAACTTCCCCAGCAGAATGGGTTTATCCATTTATGTAAACGGACATCAAAGGAGACGGAGAGGGGAGACAGAGAGGGTCCACTAGCACATCGACAACCCCAACGAATGTGCAATCGAGATAAGCTCGGCGCTCGGAATTACTGTCACACCACTAATATTCTTCCAACACCAACCTTGGAGTTGCATAATTTTTTAGAAACCATGTACAGTGATATAGATGTAAGAGATTATATGTGTCAAAGATGTAAAATAATCAGTCCATAGGCTCTCATTCTATGTTGTTTATAAAATAAATTTTCACGGTTGTGAGGTTGTAAGCTTGAATCTGTTCAAAATTTAGAATGGATTGGCTGAAATCACATGTTTGAATTATAAATTGTTATGTTATATTTTACCAAAAACTCTAATAGATAATAATCAAACTTTTTTCATTATTTTAGGTGGGAAAACAAAA
>APFE031425809.1:40263-98606 GCA_000404065.3 Pinus taeda | reverse complement strand
GATTATAAATTTTAAAATATTATAAAAAATTGAAACATATTAATTTCAAATTAATTTCAAAATATTATGAAATCTTAATAATCTATAACATAAAAAACATACATAATATTCTGTTAGAATATGTTTTATAAAATTAAAGGAAAAAACTACATTAAGAATCAATTATTATCTAAACAATTTGCATGTGTGTGGCAGCTGTGATAAGTTTTGTCCTCATCTTCCTCTGACATTTCATCTTCTCCTTTGTGAATCTAAAAAGAGATTAGGCATAGCATCATGACACGAACCAATAAAGTCCTTCAACTGTAATGGAAAATGAGTTGTTTTTCCAACTAAGTCCTGCAGAGACTTTATTGAAAAAGATCCATTAGTTTATAAAACCAATGTCACACGCGGTAAACAAATTGACGTAATAAAAAATTGGAAAATAGAGACCAATACGTAGGTATTCACATCATGTCTAGTTAATTATTTCTGGAATATTTCTGGAATTAAACGGAGAACAACAAAAGCGACTACTCTAAAATACAAAAGTAAATACCAACCGTACATACCAACCGTGGATAGATATAGAGGCGCCGATATATATATCAAAGTGATGGTTTCATGCGCAGAGAGATGGCACTGCCGTCTCACATATCTTAGTGATTCATATCAAAGTGACTGATTAAAGAAGAGGAATAAGAACAGTGTCATCTCGCCTGCGCGTGAAACACAGCACACCGTCATCTTCTTGCCGATGATCTCATCTGTTCTCTCTCTACCTCTATGCACTGCATCCATACAAACAGCTACATAAGCATCTAAATTCACATGGAAACACAAAGATACATTCTCATATTTATAAGGGTGTTTCAACATTATTGTGTATATTATAAATTAGTTATTGGTTTTATTTTAAAGTCATTTTTTATCTGGATGGTAATTTTAAAATATTTTGAAAATTTGTTTAGAACGTTTAAAACTGAGCAAAATCAAGTTACGAAATTTAAGTAAAAAATCAAATTACCAAATAATAATAAGAGATCTTTCATTACTCCATATATGAAAACAACATATATTTAATAATACGATATAAATATATATTAACAATTACGATATTTATTACAAACATTTATATATATATATAAACAATTCAAGAATATATTTAGACCATTATAAAGTGAAACCCGTTCTAAAATGAAACCGGTGAAAAAAATTGTGACAACATTATTAAATACCATATAAAATATTGATTTTTTAACAAATTGGTAGAAGTTCTATGATCCTTAGGGAGAACACCTTAAATGTTGCAAATCATTTGTTATTTGATATATATGATCTAACTGGCAAACTTTATAATGAACCCTTATAAGGTGAAACTCGTGAAGAAAATCTGTGGCAACATTATTAAATACCACATAAAATATTAAATTTTTTAACAAATTGGTGGAAATATGGTCCTTACTCAGAAGACATTGAATGTTGTTACTTGATATATACGATCTAACTTGCAAACTGTATAATGAGATGCTAAAAATTAAATAAGAGGTAACCAAGCTAATTTGGAAATTTATATTTTATTATATTTAAAAAAATTTAATAATAAAAATAATTGGTTTTGTAGTTTATTTCAGGTATGAGAAAATATTTTTATTAATTTTGTACATGATTTTATAGGAATGAAGTAAAACCAATGTTTTTTTTAAGTCATGTAAATTCATTGTTATAAGGCATTATAATTAAGAGATATTCTATCCTTCTACTTTATTGAGAGTGTTGGACCTATCAACATTTAGGGGTTTCCTTGATATGTAGTTTCAATTAAACTTCAAGCAGTTTGGGATAGGAGCCCCATCCAGAATATGACCCCATTGTCATCTATTTAAATATTTGCCTTGGTTTTAGCTGTCAGCAAGAAAAAGAATCGCATGTGTCTTCGAAAAGCAAGCTAGTGTCTCTGGTGAATGTTCAGTTTTAGTTGCATCAAGGTTCTTCTACTACAAAAGGGAAAGATGTTGAGCCTCTAAGAGAGAGGTAATAGTACCACCTTAATAAAGACACACATAAACAAGAGTGTTTCGTCTAACATCCAGGGGAATAGTTCATAGAGATGTGATGGTTGTTATAACCATTACAACACATTCTCACAAGATAAGCATTAAAATAACCGAAATAGTTCAACTACCTTAGTATTGGAGAAAGAAAACGTCAACCATAAACATTCATAGAATAGTCTTACAAACATTCATAATCAATGTATGAAAACATGTTGACCATCAGGCTCCAAATATTAACTAAAAGTCCCAACATGCATGAATACAACGAACATTATTTTCTCCAATTGTGGAGCGTTGGAGAAATTACTTGCTCCCCAAAAGTACTAACTTATCTCTCTTATGCCTTATGGGATAAACCAATGCTTAAAGTCCTTTACATCATAAATAAGGACCTATTTATAACTTGAGGAGTGACCTTTCATATCCTCATAACTCTTGACTTTCTAACTTCTAGTGACCTTTAAACGTCTACAACCTTTGAAGTTCCAAATTAATTTTCGAATTACATGTGACTTTTGGTATTACAAGTCCTTTGTAATTCCATGACTCTTGAGTTCACTTATCAATCCTAGGAATTTACACGTTTGTCTTATACAATGATTACAATGATACATTTTTTCTTCCACATCATCATATGATGAATCTTGACACGTCAATATCTTAGATGGCTGGGGCAGATAGTGATTGATGACATGGAATTTCTTTAGTAGTGACATGGTTGCCACTGTGTTTGTTCTTTGTCATCATCTACTCCTGGTGCTTCCACCCTCTGAAGGGTATTCAATATTGGAGTCTTCATGGTGATTTGATCATCAATTTTCAGGTGTGTTCTTGGTTCTTATTATGCTTCCTTTGTTCATCCTCTTTGACTGATCTTCCTTGTGTGTGCTTTCCATGAGGTACCTTGAATGCCTATTTTTGCAATCACTCATGATGAGCAACTATTAGTTTAAAAATCTCGTACTCTACCATGTTTTAAGCATATTGTCTTGTTCATGACCTTTCAATGTCCTTAAAATGGTGAATCAGGCTTTAGGGTGCAAGGGTGAACTCTGATAGGCTAAAGGACAGAGGAGGAGGAGGAGCTTTGAGGATTTAGTGTGGGCTCACGCGCCCTAAGGAAGAAAGCAATCAAGGAAGGGTGCACGTTTCATGTCTGAAGGATGAAGGGGAAAGCTTCAGGCTTCCCAAGTGCGTTATGCACCCAATGGAAGAGGTTGCATGTTTCATGTCTGAAGGATGAAGGGGAAAGCTTCGAGCTTCCCAAGTGCGTTATGCACCCAATGGAAAGAGGGACGATGCAGGGAACACTCTTGAAGTTTAAAGGTTGAGGATTTGTGCCTTAGGGGTGAGCTCATGTGCCTAAGAGGCCTTAGGAAGGGCACAGGGTGCACTCTTGAAGGTTGAAGGTTGAGGCTCTATGCCTTCAAGGTGCGACAATGTGTTGAGGTCAATTCAGGAGGGCATATGGCACATATCAGAAGGCTAAAGGGTTGAGGGTCTTTAGGATGCACCAGTGTGCTCAAGGAGGGTGCACTTCTTCAAGTCAAAGGATTGCGCTCAAGGAATACCATGGATAATTTTAGGGGCAAATTTTCACCCTTGGGGGAAATTAAGGGGTTTTAAATTTTTATTGACTGATTTATTTTTATCATAGTACATTGTTATAAATGGCCTCAAATTTATTTTATAAAAAAAATTAGGTATGTAGGTTAGCCCACCTTATTTTAAGGGACAAGGTAAAAAACATAAATTTAGCCCTTGAAATTAGGAGTTACAACCTTCCATTTGCCATAATTTGCAAGAATGAGTATTTATGATAGTTATTTCACCCTCCGCATTCAGTCTAAAGTTGTTTTCTTTTATTCACCTGTATTTCATGGTATTGGAATTAATTTGGAGAAAATGATCCTCATTTTTTGGAATTAATGGTCACAAAAGAATAATTCATCTTTATTTAAAAATTCAAGAGTCTTATTGTGAGTCTATTTAAAGATTGAATTATGTTCTTTCCATCTTCCAAGTTTTCATATGTTTAGTCATAATCATATGTAATAAATGAGGTTTGTTTGCAAATTTGTATAATTTGAATTAAGAAGTCAATATTGAGCACAGTGGTACAAGGTTGTTCACAAAGCAGTGAATTTTTAATTAAGAAGTCAAGAATCAACGTACAGTGGTATATGTAAGTCTATGTATTTTTTCTATGTTGCAATTCCTCGTGCATGCTCACCCTTTTCCTCTCTTTTTTTCCATTTTTGGGAACCATAATTGTTTTCGTTTAGAAAAGTATGGGTTTTTGTAAAAAAATAAGTATCATTGATTATCTTTGTCCATTACAAAACCTCAAAACCTCCTTCTCTTTTCCATTCAATAATGGATTTTTGATATATATAATTATTTCTTCCCTTTTCCCTCAAATAATGGCTTTTTGGTATATAAAATTATTAATTTTCTGTTATATACTTGTCATTTTCAAATATTATTTAGATAATAGATTTTTTGAATTTTCAATCCCATTAAAATAATTGATTTCTGATTATTCCTTTTCAACTTCCACTCATCCATTCCAAAAAAACTAATCCCTTATGTTCCAAAATCAATACATACGTTTCTAGGAAGAAATGATAAAGTAGCTATCCTTATTTGAATACCAAGGTGCTAATTAGTAACAGTTTGGAAAACTCTACGAGAATATAGTTGGTTAAAAGACACCTTATTAAAAAAAAATTTGCTAAAATTGTTTAAATTTTAGAAATTTCGTTTCTACCATGTAGTTTTCTTTCTTGGAATATTAAGGATAAAGTAGTTGTTGTTATTCTTGGAATAGTAAGGGGTTTGTTATTTCAAAAAAATCAATTGAATGGATGTTTGAAGACATCTTATTAAAAAAATGATGTATTATCAAAACAAGGACTGTAATCCAAATTTTCAAGATTGAAACGAAAAAGGTTATATCAAAATGAGAATTTAAGAAAATGACTAATAAATTTGAAATTGTTTACTTCAAATAAATTTCATTAGCAAGATGAACTTGATGGAGGAGATATTTTGAGTGATTTTATATGCATAGATGTAGTGCAAATTTTATTTACTGGTTGCCCATAGACATCAATGATCATTGTTGATCCTATTCAATATATGGTAGCCATCAAAAGGAGAGAGGATTAACATTTTGGAAGACATTAAAAAATACACCTGGTGTGTGTGTTGTGTATATATATATATATTATATATATATATTAATATATATATATATTATATATATCTATATATTATATATATATATATATATGACAATCTTATTAAGTTTCCAAAGGGATTAAATGTGTTTTGTGCAATTTTTTAGTCATTCTTTTCACTCTAAATTTTAAAGACATTGAATCCATTTTATACATTCAAAAATATAATTTACACAATGAAAATTTACATGTGGTATATATATATATAAAAGGATTCCAGAGGGATTAAAATTGGTTGTGTGAAAAATTTTTAGTCAAAATTTTCACTGTAAATAAAAAATGTGGGCTATACAAAAAATGAATATACATGTTATACTCTTACTCTCAACCATAAATAAATTATTTCAATGTCCATATGAACTATCATAATCTTGTACCAATTTTATAGAGAAATAAACTAAAAGTAATAAAAAAATGTTATACTTTTGAATACAACAATTTGTATAGTTCTTATAGTTTCTAAAAATATTTCAATACCCTACTTAAAGAACTTTTAAACAATGTTTTGGTGCATGACTCAAAAACTGTTTTTAAATATGTATATCGAATAATTTATTTCAATCTCAACTTCATGCATATGTATATGGAGAGAGTGTAAATGACTTATTTTAATGTGATCATAATAAAATATTTCAATGGTGTAAGAGGAGAAATTAAAAGTAAAAATGTTCAAGGAGATATGTAATTTATTTAATTCTTAATATCAAATTAAAATGGAACATTTAAAAATATATAATTAATAATAAAATATTCAATGTGACTCATAAATAAAATGTTTTAATATGGAGGGTTAATTACTATTGAAATGTTTTTTAACCTATATTAATAAGAGAAAAATCATTTTAATATGGACAATATATTCATAGATAAAATATTTCAAGAAAAATATTTAAATTCTTATATATTATATATGATTGAAAAACTATATATAGGTTATACAAAGCAATTGAAAAAATTATTTTTTATGGCTAAAACATTTTAAGTAGTCCCATTGTGGCCCTTTTTCAAGAATATTTTTGGATAATTTTGTTTGAAATCAAGCAAATATCTCTTAGAATTGCAAGTTTAAGCTATGTAAATTACATATTCCAAGTTCTAAAGTCATTTTTGAAGGCATTGAACCGATTTTTTACATTTAAAATTATATTTTAAACCATGAAAAAGTACACGGTTTGTTTACACACACACACACACACACACACACACACACATACATATATATATGTTTCTAGAGGGATTAAATTTGTTGTGTGCAAATTTTTTAGTCAAAATTTTCACTTTAAAAGTGGTTTTCCTTTGAGCTAAAAGTCTTGGAGCTAAAATATTGTCTTACTCCCCCAAAAAAATCCTATGTACTCTGTTTTCCAGATTGGAATCCAATCTCAACCAATACAAAGATGTACATGTACACTAATTTGATCATGTGTGCACCGATTTGTTCTTAGTGCCAAGTACTGCAATTAAGTTTCTAATTAAAGAGTTGATCATCATATCCCATGGATGAAAACATACATGCAAACAAAAAGAGAAGATGATCGCTCTCAATAAGAATTTAAGGCATTGTACATATGGATTTTTATCTAAAATGCTCAAGAAGCACTTCGAGAAAGCAAAATCTTCATGGATAGCCCAGTTTTCAAAACCGTAGTGTATAGAAGAACTATGTCTTTTGGAATTTTCCCTTACACAATTATATTTTATATCTAAATTTTTGTTACATTCATTTTAATCAAAAACATTTTTAGAAATGGTCTATATTTGTTTTACCTCTAGTTTGGGGCATAACAAGAGAGTTCTTATTTTAATAAAAAAAATATTACAAGGTAAATGAGTATGATTAAGTACACGAGGAAGAATATATACCTCTAGATTCATGCATAACATTAGTAAAGAAAGCATATGTTCCATTAACAGTTAGTTATTCCCTAATTTTATCCTATAACTATAATATTGATTCACATAACATGTTTATCACAAGCTATAACATCATGGATGTTTACTCACACAATCACATCCAAAAATAAATAGAGACACTGATACTTAGTAAAACTATTGTAGCATCATATAAAATTATATTTACAAGAACTACATTGGCACATATAACATTGATTTCCCATTATGAAGAAATAGTAAACCTGAAGCAATACTCAACATCCAACTAGTAAAATACTCCAACAAAGTGCATTGTATTAATCAAATGAATAAACAAACTAAAGCAAAAACTTATCTATTTGAAATTTGAAGGCCAACATTAATTTAGATAGATCAATGTTCCACTCAACCATACACTCTATTGTGCTTATTCTTTTTATAATAGACCACCCCAATTGAGGCTATGATACTACTAACTAAAATTAGAACATTTTTATTGAAATCATTCTATCATAGGAAAAAAAATTACCTGTTTGATTGTGTCGCCACTCATCTTTTTCTTGGAACAACACAATTATTTTGGTTACACATTGTTTTCCTTACCTAGAAAAAGGAGAATACCTTCCCTATCTACTCAATAGTCCCTCAAAATTCTATGAGCTCTCCCTCTATGTGTGCATAGAGGGTTAAGATACTATGCATTAACTCCAACAACATTCACTTAGCTCTTGAACTTTTTCAAGTTTTAAAGGCTTCCTTGCTTCATCGTTCAACCCGCAATATAGTTTCATCCTTAGCTTCTATCCATGGCTTCTCCATCACATAGCTTGGTATCTTTCCTAGATCCCTTTCCAATGCAAGTTTTGAATCTCTTTATGTTCTCCCTCTCTATAATTTGCTTATTTTCCAAGGAATTAGCTTCTAACCATTTGAATCTCTTTCTTATCTATTTTGATAATCTATACATATTTTTGTAGTTCTCATCACATGAATTCAAAATGGCCTCTATCATTCCTTGATCAACCTCCTAGTAGGAATCAACACCTCTAAAAGTAATTTCATGGATGCTAACATCAACCAAGAGAGAATGAATTTACTTCTTCCTCTATTTCTTTCTCTCTTATAACCTACTTCTCTTCCATTTGGTTTTCCTTCTCTATTGTGTCTAGCCCGATGCATCTCTCTTTAGTGTTCTATGCATGAGTTCATAATGGTCACACACCATTCATGTGAATACGAAATAGCCTCCACCATTCACCTTAGAACCAAAATTAATTATGTCAGCATTATATTGGACAATGTTGTTTGTCTTAATCCAATAATGACCAATAATGAATCATTCCTTCTTCCCTACAAGAACTATTCACATATATGCCTCTAAGACTACAAGAATCATTGCCTCTCTACGTTCAATTTCCTTCATCCAATCATGAGTTTGTTCCCTCCCCATTAACCACATGTATCGGGGATATAATGTTGAATGAATGAATAAAAAAAATCACCCCGTCCCCAACACCCCACGAAACCTCATTTCCCCCCTTATTTTGGGGATATGATTTGTTTAGAAGAAAATGTGAGAAAATCTAGGTTTTACCACTCTTGTAATCATTCCCATGATGAATGTACTTATTTCCTTCATTTCGTAATTGTGGAAGGTGTACATCTCCACAACCACCACATGCATTCAATGATTGGTAGTTAAGGCTTCTATATTTTTAGTGAGGTACATGGTGATGAAGGAGACAAAGTAACGTTTAGAAAAATAAAAAATTAAGGATTACTCAGCATGTAGAACCCCCTAGCACCCTCTCACATTTCCCATCTCCTGCTAACATAACCCCTTTATGTGCTGCTATCTCAGGTACCTCTATTATTTTATTAAATTCAATAAATATAATACTTAGTACTTAGTACATTGTATTATATCCCCCTCCGAATAACACAACCATCAATGTTCTCTTCTCATTAACAACACATTGTTTCCTCATTCTTAAATTGTATTTAAAGTGCCATCCTATTCACTATCTTGGTATACCACCAGACTTCAACATTCCAACATATGCCTATGTTAGTAATCAAGTAAGCATACATATTATATAAATTATCAAGAAAAACTTATCTTATCCAGAAGATTTCTCAATTCCATGATGTAAGCATCTATTCAAAGATATGTATGCATTTTCTTTTTTATCTAATACTTATCTTTATGCATATGCATCTATCAGTATAATGGCTTTCATAGGAAAGGATTAATTTCATTATCCTTTCTAACTCATCCTCAAGACTCTAGCCACCATCCCAAATAAACTTCTAAGTTCGTCCTCCTTGATACACTCACCCTCAAGGCTTAGATGTCCCCTTATCTACTAAGCAATCCCTTAGGTGATCCATCTTGTCATGGATTTCTCATGTAAGGAGAGTAGCAACATACTATTAGACATCCACTAGTAGTATCACTTGTGGCAATCACATGGTTCCTTTGCCATAACAATGGCCTTTCTTTGAGGCTTTCCATCTTCAATAACCATCATATATCATGTATCATACACATAAAATTGCCATATATATACATATATCCATAATAATACAACATATAAATTCCAAGTCTAATTCATAAAGAATATCATATTTCATAAGTATGAGATTCCTTCTCATAGTGTTTGGCTTTTGTGTGTTGTAGCACCTAATCTTTCTGACATAATTACACTAATTTTCATATTTGAGACCATTCTATCTAAAACTCAAACTTTTCAATCAACCAAATAAAAGTCAGTATCTATGCATATAATCCTTTCTTTCAATATTTACCACCATCCATGAGGTGTTCTCAGAATAATATTAACAAATTAATAATTCAATCATTTTTAGTTGTTAATCATACTTAATGAAATGGAACTATAATTTAATATACATGTGATACTTAAGATACCTACCATTGCAATATGAAACTGAATGTTTATTCCAATAAACTGATGTGCTAATACTCATGATCACATCTACTCAATACATCCTTGATGCTTGATTTAAAAATACTACATTTCTATATCATGTATTCCAACATCATCAATTGAAAGGTCTAGCCAACACCTCAACACATCATCTAGTCACCTCCCATCTATATCTTAGGAATAATACACAGAACTTCCCTTCTCTACTCCATATTACCTTACGAACCCTCTCCTTTATAGGTGTTCCTCACTATTTCCAAGAAGGTTATAGTATACAACACCAATATAAGCAGGGAGACAAGTGGACACTTATGTAGTATATATCCTTCCATATCCATCAACAATATGGTCTCACACATTAGCTCAATTGGAATTCACTTTCATGTATTATACAAATTCATAGCATGATTATGTTACCCATTCACTCATTATCATGTGACTCAATTATGAGATACTAATTCATGGTTCAATCAAAAGGATTATAACAATCTTGCCATATGAAAATCTTCTTCCTTCATCATATTGTGCCTAGGTATAATTATCATACATTCATTCCATCATAAACAAATGAAATAATATATAAAGTATGCCTAAAGGAATCCTTACTCCAATCATTTCAAGTCATATATATTGGCATGATTAGTTTTCATACTTGGATAATTTCCTTTAGCATTATTGATGTTACTTAATTAGTTGATGTCTCGTGGGAACTTACATGATCACTTAATCAAACTATTGACAAGAATCCTATCATCTTTATAATTTTCACAAGGTTTTCCATCATAGTCCACTTCATCATCAACATTTTCAACCATTGTTGTGATTTTTTTTGGAATAAACTGTGTCAATATTTGAAATGTCCAATATTTTGAGTAGACACTCCACCCATCATCAAGGAGAAATATAGCAATAAAATATGAAGTGAGTTTAGTAATGAGAATAGAATATAAAGGTAATGGAAAGGAATTAACCATGAAAGAAGAAAATGGGTTCTAAGAAATGGAAAGGATCTTTAAATCATATAAAGAATAATGTAGACATTAGGAGAAATTTGAGTCATAAAAGATGAAGAAGCCAACAAAGACAAATAATTATAAACTAATTAAAGGATTCACCAATATTATATGGATTAAAATATTAATTTTGTTTTTAATTCAAATAAGGAAAAATAATATAACTATAAATTATATAAAGAGATTAAGAAATATATATTTATATAGTATATATATATATAAGGGATATTGAAATAAAATGAGATAAATTTGTTATTATCATGATGGAGAAATTAAAAAAAATTATAAATTAAAAAAGAAACAAAGGGAGCTGGTGGGGTGGGGTTGGGGATGTTGGAAATACTGGGGGGGTGAATCAGTATTTCTTTTTCAACTCTTATTTTACCAATTAAAAACTTTTATATTCAGAACACAAGATGAACAACAAGTATCAATGCTTTCATTAATATAATCTTTGCAATAAAATAGATACAATATATAAATGGTTGCAATCAGTTGCCAAGCACCAACTTGGACTTTTGTGAGGCTCCAACCTCCACAGCTCCAACTTTGTTTCGCCAAGGCAAAAATCATGGACCTAGGAGCACCAACTCTTAAGGACTTCAATACTTCCAGTTCCTGAGACACTAGTCCCAAGGACACCAATCCTTCCTACTTCTGAGGCACCAATCCCAAGGACTCCAATCCTTCTTACTTTTGAGGCATCAACCCTAAGGCCTCCAATCCTTCTTACTTCTGAGGCACCAACCCCAAAGGTTCCAACCTAATCTTGTTAAGGCATGTTTGATAGTCATGTTCTGCTCTCAGAACTCTTCTCTACTGAGTTATGTCTATTTACAGCTTCACTGTAGTCTCCCTGCTACAACATCAATGACAACCAGTCTTCTTATGAAGGAGTCCTTATAGCTCTTCATATTGTTCACACAGAGTCTACAATAGCCTTCATGATCTTTGATAATGTCTCCACACAGATTTAGTGAGTCGACTATTAGCTGCACTAAGATCTACATAAGAACCAACTTTTTTTTCAAGCATCTGTTCTAGCTGTCACAATAAGTGCTTTAGCATGACTGCTTCTCTATCAGCTACTTCTTCCTTCAAACAATGTTAGATAAAACTTGATTCATTACATCACAGGATTATTCTTTACACTGCATTATATACCTGATTAATTCTTTCACTGGGTAACACGATTAGCTGAGAAGCTCACTCTTCGAGTGCCTCCTGTCCTTTTGGTCCCTTAGCCTTTTTCTATTCTACTGGACCCTACAACTGCCTCTGTTTCCTCCAGTTTTTTCAACAATGATAAATTTTCCTTGTTCTTTGTTTTTGTATCTTCCTGATGCCTCTGACCGTTGGTTTCCTCTTTCCGCTGGCTCTTTGGCTTCCCCCTCGGTCGCTGTAGTTTCCTCTGCCTCGCTTGATCCTTCAACTTCCCTCCTTGGTCATTGTAGTTTCCTCTGCCTATTCAGATTAGCCACTGCTTCACGGATACGTTAATACAGAAGAGAATACCGTATTACAAAGGAAATGATGCTTATAAACTAATATCAGAGAGAGCCCTTTTTTTCTTTAATAATGTTCATACAGAGGTATTTACTGTTAATGGAGAGACTGTACCAATTAGGAGGCCCCACTTGCCACGTCACCATCGCAATCACAATCAGCATCGTTTAGGCCTCCGAAACTATCGGGAGTGTTTTTATGCATTTTGGACTTCAAACCCTGCACAATACAAATATTCAAATACATAGGAATATATGAAAAACAACCGGTTGAAATGCTAAAGGGCAGACTTCAAAAATATTACACTCGCATCTATAACTGTATCGGGTCTGCTAAATATATCGCAGTCGGCAGTCGCATCTTCTCGATGGCTGATGGCCGATTCACCTGTGGATGCGATATGATATTAAATGAAACTGCAATGTTGCATCGGGTCCACAACATACATCGTAATCGGTGCTTGCAGGAGTGACAACCCTTTGTGTATTATGATATGCAATTATCGATAGGGCGGATGTGATATAACAATAAAGCCTTCCATAATGTTGCAGCAGGTCCACAACATATTGTAGTTATATATATATATATATATATATGTCGCATTTTGCATGTTTTAGCATGGTAAGGCTTAAAGCCCGAATATATGAAATACACTAAAAAATCATGCTTTGACACACTTAGCAGGCTTCACTTGTTTATACACCCAGATATATATGTTGTCGGGTCCACACATATATATCGCTCTCAGGGGTTTCGGGTGATGGCTCATAGTAGAACCCACCGATTACACTATCGCCGATATATATATATATATTCCTCTCTTTGGCATCAATGGCGTATATTACTCCCAATATGGCTCTGGTAGCTCCAATAGCTTTGATAGCTCTTTTGATGACTTCTTCCTCTCAGTTCTTCTTGGGCATGTATTACATGTGATGCTCCTCCGTTGTTGCTCCACTTGCTCCAATGTCTTCCTTTGGCTTTGCAATGTCTTTCAATGACCTCCACTGATATCTTCATACCTTGATGGCTTCTGCCTTTTCTGATATGCCTCTCTTGCTATGATATTCTGCAATAGCTTTGATATGCCTCCTTTGTTAACTCCTTCTTGCTTATGGCTTGGCTATCTTGATGGCCTTGCTCCTATCTCTTCATGGATTTTCTCTGCTTCCCCTTCATGGATCATCTAGTATCTAGAATATTTCCATATTGACATCAATGAAAACCTAGGTGAACAACCTCCCCCTTTGTTATTGATGGTAATATTCTTCTTCTCTCCCCTTTTGACATGAATGGAAAAGGAGTTCTCTGGGACTCCCCCTATAAAATTTCTTTTGTTCTTCATGAATGCTAAATCTTCATGGGTATGTGACTCCCCCTGTCATAGTGCTCTTCTTTTTACTCAAGATAGAAAGATTGATGCTTTATCATCAATTAGCACATTATTCCCTCTGCATGTCTCATAACTACTTTATCATGGCTTCAACAATGCTTAAAGATGCTCTACTTCAATGCTTTCAATCAGATTGCAAATAGCCATACACTAAGTGTCCAATTCTAGGTTTTTATGCTTCAATCCATATTGTTGTCTCCACAGCCAGAATTGAGAGGCCTTCATAGTCTGAATCAAGAGAGAATGCCACTGAAATTTTCTTTCTTGTTATCTTTCTTCAAATCCGAGTTCCTTTGTGTTTCTGTGCTTCTCCTTAAGTCACTGCCATCCAGTGTTCAACATCATTTCATTTGGATGAAATGGTGAGAGGTTGTGTCTCACTATTGCCATATAGCTTAATACTATATCATGTCGAGTAGTTTTCCCTTTGATTCTATTATAACCCCCGTATAATGGAAATATACCCAAATACACAAGAACTTGCATTTTCTGTTTTTCCATAGCCTTGGTGCATTTATCGATGCTTACCTTTTTCTGGATCAATCCTCCACCATAGATCCTACCATCCAATTCGACGGTTGATATTTCACCCGACCAACAAAATTTCTCAGTGATCCTGCACCATAGATCAAAATTGTATTTGATCCAATGCTCAACAATGATATCGAGTGAGCTATATGCACAAGGATTACTCGACCGATAAGGTGGTTTCCTTTCTCCTTCTCCTTCCATGTGTCGGTCGATGAACTGTATCAGGTGATCAGCCCTAAATAGCACTTACAGCCTTGAGTCCGCCCGAAAATTGCTGCCACTGTTACAAACCCACCAATTAGCTGTTGAACGCTGCTACGATGTCATATTAAGGGTTGTTGCTATATTTTCTAAGTGACCAGTATTAGCATAAGTTATATTTGTCTGCACAACATTCTCCTTTCTATGAGCCATCTTTTGCTTGTGTTCTTGTACATATCTCTGTAAGTTATTTCCACTAGCAGATTTAGATATCCAGTCTGTGACTGTCTTTTAAATACATTTGTTGATTTGCATCTTCATGCAATGCTTCAATTTTGTTATATGCTGCCAGCTGCTCCTACTTCAAAACCCCATTCCAGATGTATCTGTTTGTTTGAAGGTTGCCTCTATTTGTGTCCATAATTTACATGTTCTCACATTAAATCCCTGAGTCAAGACATTCAACATCTGTAATATCAACACCATAGTTATTTGCCCTGCTTCTCTAGTATTAGATGACCTTCATTGTTGCTCCAAATACTACTTAGTGATTAAGTGGAAGGCATCTTCAACAACAGTCCAAAGAATGGTTACAGGATCATGTTCTTCAATGGAGTATTCCTGAGAAATGATCTTTATCAAAGAATGATTGTTGATATAGCTCAACAAGGATTTCATAAGGACCCTTTCACTAATAGCTTCTACAATAATGAACAAGAACCACAGGCTCCCCCTAATTGTATGCATCATCTCTTTTGGCAGAGTCTTCCCATCAAATGCTTAGATTGTCAAAATTCAGGCCAATGACCTATGTTGTTGGCTGGAGAGTTCAAGGGACTTTCAGATTATTTGCTTCCTTCTCCATACTTGTGTAACTTTCTTCTTTTGTATGGTTCTAGCCTGTGTAAGAGTCCAAGTTAAGTTACAATCATGTGCCATATGACCAATGTTATGACACTTGAAGCATTCTACATTGTTCATGAATAAGAATTCATGATTTCTTCCTGCAAAATTGTTTCTTGGAGATTGTTGGGAACCATAATATCTATCTTTATGAGATGGTTGGGGACCATAACATCTATCTTTATGATATTCTTTACAATCTTTTGCCATGTGACCAAAGTTTGTACAAGAGTAATAATAACCAAAAAATGAACTTTGGTACTTAGGAGATGGAGATTTCCTTTATGTACTTCTGAAGCCTTTCTGCTTTGAGACCCTTTGATGATAATCATTGCCTCTTGCATCTTTGACTTCATCTACATTTCTTCTTGGAGCAGGATTTCTTCCATTGTAGCCTTGACGTTTCTCCTTGCCTTTACTGGAACTAGGAGCATCACCATTTCTTTCTGGCTTCTTCACATCCTTTTTGTTTGAAGCGTTATCATTCTTGTTTGAGGATTTACCTGCATACCCGAGACCTAGTTTATCAAGTGGACATCTGTAACAGATGAGCATGTCATCCAAGGCTTGAGACCTCTTCAAGATTTTGTTCATCCCTTCAACCTTTTTTCTGAGGAAGACAATCTCTTCTTCCAATATTTCACACTCATTATTCTTCTTAGCAAGTTGTTTCTTAGCTTCTTCCTTGATACGAGTAGCTTCATCTGCTTCTATTTTAAGGGAGATGATATCTGACTTCATTTTGAGGATTTATTCATCCTTTTCTTTTAGTTAACATATCATGGTTTTTCTTTCCTTTCCTGCTTCACAAACCTGTCTTTCTATGAATTCCAATGCTTCCATTGTCTTCTTAGCTCCTTGTGCTTGTTTCCTTGCTTCTTGTAGTTGAGATTTGAGAGAGGAGACCTCTACCTTGTACTGGCCAATCTCTTCTTCAAGTTTGTTCAAGATTTTGTGCCTTTGTTCGAGTTGACTTGACAAGGTATCTTCCTGTTTCTTTGCTTTAGCCAATTGATTTGTCATCGATATGACTTCTTCATGATGCTTTCTTTTGCTTTGATGAAATTCCTTCTTAAACTTGGCAAGCTCTGCATCCCTTTCTTGTACTTGAAGCCTAACAAGGTCAACTTTCTTCCCTTTTTTTATCTTAGTCACCAGTTAGTGCCATCCTCTTCAGTTCCTCATTTTATCTTTTCAAATTGTTAATCTCTTCCATGGCAGCCATAAGTTGAGAGAGGAGATATTCTACAAAATCTTTTTTATTCTCTTCATCTTCTAGGTCTGCTTTAGCCTTGATGTCATCATTCTCATTTTCAGCTTCTCTGATGGATTTTGGATTTCCTTCTTGATTTCCATCATCTTCTTGATTAATGGTCATGGTCAATGCTCCTTTTGAGTGAAGGTCATGAAGTTTGTCCCATATACCCTTTGCTGATGAATATTTTCCTAGATTGTTCTTTATAGAATCAGGTAGCCCATTCAAGATTGCCTTCATTGCTTTTGCATTGTACTCCTTGGATTCTTCATCCATCCTACTATCAATAATCACTGATTTCCAGATTTCAATGCCTTTATTCTGTAAGAAATTCCTCATTCTTGCTTCCCATTTATTAAAGTTCCCATTGAACCATGGAGCCTCCTCAAATTGATTGTCTTCTATTTTAGTAGTACAGGGAGACACATCCTTAGGAGGATTGGAGACTTTCCTCTTTGACTTCACCATTTGTGCTCTAAAAATCAACCTTCAAGCTGTTAGGGTTTGAATGAAGGTATTGGCTCTGATACCAATTGTTAGAAATATTGAGAGGCGGGGTGAATCAGTATTTTCTTTTCAACTATTATTTTACCAGTTAAAAACTTTTGTATTCAGAACACAAGATGAACAACAAGTAGCAATTCTTTTATCAATATAATATTTGCAACAAAATATATACAATATATAAATGGTTGCAATCAGTTTCCAAGCACCAACTTGGACTTTTGTGAGGCTCTAACCTCCAGAGCTCCAACCTTTTTTTGCCAGGGCAACAATATTGGACTTAAGAGCACCAACTCCCAAGGACTTCAAACCTTCCAGTTCCTGAGACACCAGTGCCAAGGACACCAATCCTTCCTACTTCTGAGGCACCAATCCCAAGGACTCCAATCCTTCTTACTTCTGAGGCATTAACCCCAAGTACTCCAATCCTTTTTACTTCTGAGGCACCAACCCCAAGGGTTTTGACGAAATCTTATCAAGGCATGTTTGATAGTAATGTTTTGCTCTCAGAACTCTTCTTTACTGAGTTTTGTCTATTTACAACTTCACTGTAGTCTCCATGCAACAACATTAATGAAAACCAATCTTCTTATGAAGGAGTCTTTACAACTCTTCATATTGTTCACACAGAGTTTGTAATAGCCTTCATGATCTCTGATAATCTCTCCACACATCTTTAGTGAGTCTACTATTAGCTGCACTAAGCTTTGCATAAGAACCAACTTTCTATCCAAGCATC
Source organism: Pinus taeda (assembly GCA_000404065.3). Taxonomy (NCBI): domain Eukaryota; kingdom Viridiplantae; phylum Streptophyta; class Pinopsida; order Pinales; family Pinaceae; genus Pinus; species Pinus taeda. The sequence goes on along the minus strand of APFE031425809.1, from coordinate 80,460 downwards.
TGTTCTAGCTGTCATAATAAGTGCTTCAACATGATTGCTTCTCTGCTAGCTACTTCTCACTTCAACCAATGTTAGATAAAATTTTATTCATTACATCACAGAATTATTCTTCAGACTGCATTGTATACCTAATTAATTCTTTCACAGGGTAACACAATTAGCTAAGACGCTCACTCTTTGAATGCCTCCTGTCTTGTTGGTCCTTTGGCCCTTTTCTATTTTGCTAGACCCTACAGTTGCCTCTATTTTTCAACAACGATACAATTTCCATGTTCTCTATTTGTGTATCTTCCTGATGCCTCTCACCGTCGGTTTCCTCTTTCCACTGGCTCTTTGGATTCCTCCTCGTTCACTGTAGTTTCCTCTGTCTCGCTTGATCCTTGGACTTCCCTCCTTGGTCATTGTAGTTTCCTTTACCTATTTGGATTAGCCACTGCTTCACAGACACGTTAATACAGAAGAGTAGACTGTATTACAAAGGAAATGATGCTTATAAACCAATATCAGAGAGAGCCCTTTTTTTCTTTAATAACGTTCATACAAAGGACTTTACTGTTAACAGAGAGGCTGTACCAATCAGGAGGCCCCACCTGCCAAATCACCATCACAATTGCAATCAGCATCATTCAGGCCTCTTGAACTATCAAGAGCATTTTTATGCATTTTGGCCTTAAAATCTTGTGCAATACAAATATTCAAATACACAGGAATATATGAAAAACAACCAGCCGAAATGCTAAAGGGCGGACTTCAAAAATATTACACCCGCATCTATAACTGTATCGGGTCCATTACATATATCGTAATCGGTAGTTGCAGCTTCCTGCTAGCCGATGGCCGATTCACCTACGGATGCGATATGATATTGTAAATCAAGTTGCAATGTTATATCGGGTCCGCAACATACATAGCAATTGGCACTTGCAGGAGTGACAACCCTTTGTGTATTACGATGTGCAAGTACCGATAGGGTGGATGCGATATAAAAATAAAGCCTTTCATAATGTTGCAATGGGTCTATAGCATATACAGTTATATATATATATATATTATATATATATATATATATATATATAATCGCATTTCGCATGTTTTAGCGTGGGAAGGCTTAAAGCTGAATATATAAAATACACTAAAAAACCATGCCTCGACACACTTAGCAGACTTCACCTATTTATACACCCTGGACATATATTGTCGTCAAGTCCACACATATATATTGCTGTCAGGGTTTCGAGTAGTGGCTCATAGTAGAACCCGCCGATTACAACTATCATATATCTATATATCTACATATATATATATCTATATATATATAATAATATATATATATATATATATATATATATATATATATATAATATATATAATATATATAGATATATATATATATATATTATATATATATTATATATATTTTTATTATATTATATATTTATATATTATATATTTCTCCGCTCTAATAGTGTATTCCGATATAACTATGTTTTTCACCTCCGATAGTGTAAATTGCATATATATGTTATATGCAGCTCCGCCTCTATATGCAGCTCCAGTAGCTCCAATAGCTCTATTTTGATCTTTTCTCCTCCGATATGCTCTCTGATAGCTCTTTTGATGACTTCTTCCTCTCGGTTCTTCTTGGGCATGTATTACATGTGATGATCCTTTGATGTGGTTCCTCTTGCTCCAGTGTCTTCCTTTGGCTTTGCAATGTCTTTCAATGACCTCCTCTGATATCTTCATACCTTGATGGCTTCTGCCTTTTCCGATATGCCTCTCTTGCTCTGATATTCTGCAATAGCTTTGATATGCCTCCTTAGTTAACTCCTCTATTAAAAGACTCTTTCTTATGGCTTGGCCATCCTAATGGCCTTGTTCCTGTCTCTTCATGGATCTGCTCTGCTTCCCCTTCATGGATCATCTAGTATCTAGAATATTTCCATATTGACATCAATGACAACATAGGTCAATAGGGGGGATATTGAAAACACCTAAAGAGAGTGAAATAAGGTAAAAGAATGACAAACACTAAAGCTTAAGGGAATTTTAAAAAGGGAGATGGAGAAGATCAAGCAAGCCAAACTACAAAGAATATGTATATCATATTATGGATTTTAGTGTTTTTCTTCTATTTGTGGAGCTATCATTACTGTGTGCATAGTTTTATGGGATAGGGACTGGGAATCTCTATAGTGGATGATCCTCTCTCAAAGAGATTAAAGGATCCTTGGTCTTGTCTTGGGTCTCAAAATAGTGTAGGGACAAGGAAATCCTCTACGATAGAGGTCCTTAGAAATAGCCTTTGTGTTAGACTACAACTATCAAATTCACCATATATCATAAGTATTCTTTGCATGGATCATAGGATGAATCTTGTATTTAAAATAGTAATTAATTTTTCGTTGATTTCAAAAGTTGAAGATATTCTACAAGAAGCTTACGCATACTTTTTTCATAGTCTAAAATGACTTTTAGAGTTCCAAAATTTGTAGATGGTTTTACAAATGGAAACAAACTATTAAAATATGTTCATACAAGATGGATCTCATTGAATGGACCAGCTCAAAGACTATGTAGTGAATACCAATCATTGGTAGGGTTGATGAATAAACATCACTTCAATGTAGACAAAGATCAAGATATTCTCTATCATTAACTAACATAAAGACATTATTAACATTCAATGGAATTATGTAATGAATTTTCTTGTGAAAATGTCTCAAAGTCGCATAATATACATTGAAGAGTACACAAATGCAAAAAAAATAGCATATCTTTCATTGGATAATTTATAGTGTAGAAGTCTTTTACAGGTCCACAATTTTCAAATTGGAATACAATCATTAATGTAGAAAATACTAAAAAAAATTGAAGTTTGATGAAAAAGGGATATTATGTATGGCGATGCGTGAATATATGGTTCCCTTTCATTGCATTGATAATACATGACAATTTACCAAAGAGTGATTCGTGTCGAGTGACATATTCAATAATGTTTTCATTTCAGTAAGACACAACTTGACAGAAATTACACAATCACTAGCAACAGAGGTAAGAGAATGATTTCCTTGAAATGAAATACTAAAGGTCATGTCTATGATGTAACCTCAATATTGGAATAATCAAGAGTGTTAAAACACTTTAAAATATGACTTCATGGCTAAATTAAAAACTTTGGTGCACCATTTTTTCCATAAAGTCCAAATACATGGGGAGAATATTCAAGGTATTCTAGATGCATCAAAATTGTTTCAAGAATCCATGTTCTTTGCTAAAACACCGTGGAAACAATTGATGTTTTGGAGAATCCTCTATAATATGGCGTGATAACAAGATTATGGACAACTTTAGTTGCTAGCCAATACTTACAAGAAAATATATTAGAATATTTCAAATTAGCATATTTGTGTCAAACCATGATTTTGGGATCAATGGAGGATGAGAGGATGTTTAGTGCACTATCATTTTTGAAGTCAAAATTGAGGAACAAACTTGATAAACATATGGATAAATGTTTAAAGTTATATGTAATAAAGTATGACATTAACAATTTTCCATATGAAAGAGCACTAGGTCTTTGGTGATCAGATTGTGATAGAAGGGGTGAAAATAATATAACAAACTTATTTAATGAAATTGATATGGAACATGATATTTTGGAGGATCAAAATTATAGTTAATCTAGAAAAGATTGTGTTTTGAATGAAGAAAATGAAGACCAAATTGAGAACTGGGAAATTGATATACCACAACATTTTATTTAGTGCAATATATATGAAGGCCTAATGGGGCACTTATTTTTGTATACACATTCCATAGATAATGTAAGAAAAATTGAATGGAATAGTACAAATGATGTGATTCATTTTATCTGATTAAATTTGTTGTTCCTCTATTTTTGGTGCAGGTTCTAAATTATTTATCACAACAACATTACTAATACTATATGATGATTTTACATTGCATTTGAGGTAAGAACATGTTCTATACTTTGTATTCTTTATTGTAATATTTAAGACACATTTCCTCGTTGTAAATTATTTTAAGATTGATGTCTTGATAGTTAAATATTACTTTATCCCTTTCTTGTTTGTGATAGAAAATGGAGTGAGAATTTGATGAGGTGAGGATTTGTATTTTCACATAGGTAGTGTCCTTGTATTAAAGGATAAAAAAGTACTTTAACAAGGCTTTTACCAAGCAAAAGCATGTTCATTTCAATAGATGAGGCTTTTTTTTAGATTTAACATCTTGGTCACTCTTAATGGTTTGTTTGTTTGTTGCATTTGGATCATTTTTCCAAGTTTGAAATTTTAGGGTTTATTTTGGTTAAAATTTACGATCTCTTAAATGCTTCTATTTTGTATTTCATGTTTAATTGAACCTTTTGTTAAGGAATGATTTGTTTAATCTTATTTTATTGAGTTAAGGGTTTCGCTTAAAGTTAAATACGTTTGTTGAGTAAAAAAGTATTTTGTTTATTTTTTTGTCATGTTAATTTGAGAATGATATGGTATTAGGATTATTATATGTCTTCAAATATTATCTAGGCTTTAAATGTGTTTTCCATAATAATTATTATTTCCTTTATATATTTTATTATTTAAGGAAAGCTTTTTTTTTCCTTTCACTTTGTGGTGTCAAAAAAGAATCTTCACATTTTACAATCTACTATCTTTATTTTATATTTTCTTTGAAAATACTTATTGTTTGTTAAGAAACGAAAATGAGCTCTGCGTAGTTAACTAAAAAGAAAAATGGTCTATGCACTAGGGTCCTATGTGTTAATCATAGGAGTCCTATTATCATGAGGCTGACAATCATATAATACAATTATATTTTGATACCATTACAAAAAAAAAATCAAAACAAACGAAGAAAAACAAAAAAAACAAAAACAAAAACATCACATGTTATTAGTTGAGAACGATATACTGTCACTACCATTCTTGAAGTGAAAAATCCCTTCATGATGATTGTTTTGTGACATATTTTTCCAAGTAATGAACATGTAGAGACTATTGTTTATATTTGTGTTATATTTTTTAACTCACCAACTATATTTTTTAATGAGTTTGTGTTATTACCTTCTTTCTTTTCTCATCGTGTAGGAAATTGAGTTTCAATGCATATTTATCTTCCATTCATTTTCATTTTTCATTTTGTGCAATTTCAAATAACTGTTTACCAATTCAACATTATTAGAATTGCCAATTGTAGAATAAAGTGCAACAACTACTACAATATTTATGATCTAAAAGGTAGGTGAAAAAACTACATATGACAAGGAAGAACCATATTTTAAAGTTGTTGGTTTAGTTGAACTCAAGGAATTAGAGAAGAATCTACCTTTCAGAAAAGTTATGTATGAGAAAACAAAAGAATTTGATGTAAATATTCATGATTTTGATATAGCTATCCATAGATCTTATTTTCATATGAGGCCTATAGAATATGAATTACATAGAATACAATTGAGTTATCTAGATGCATCAATACCAATTTTGAGCAAAATAATTTCTTTAGTTCAACATCACACGCCTTTGAGAATGCCTGTCCAACTAGTTTCTCCTTGGGATGTGATAAGACATTTTTGGTAAAACATGCAAAAAGATTTGCAATAGAGTATAATAAGAACCTAAAGCAACGTTACTCGTGATTTTTCTTTTTCAAAACATGGAAAGTTAGTATATTATAATTTAACTAAATATTTTTCTTATTATTATATATGTTTTTATACATTATCAAGGAATCACCAATATTTTACAATGTTTTCAAAATTTTTAGAAGATTAGCCAAGAATTTGCAATACTTTATACCCTAGTGAAAAAATCGCCAAGATTTAACAAAAATTTATAATTTAGTGAAAGATTCGCCAAATAATTATATATATGTATATTATATTAATGAAAAAATAGCCTATACATTTTTCTATATACCATGGGGATTCGCCCATTTATTATACATATAAATTTGGGGGGTTTCTTAAATTTTTCCCTAAGGAAGACTTAGTCACTTTTTGAGGGCACAATTCCGAATGGGTAAGGAGCTTCATGCTTTTGGAGTGTGCCCAGTTCTATGAGAGGGTGGAAGGCGCACTTCTAAACAACGAAGTGTTACCTATCAAGGCTTTAAAGAGCAATCATGTGCTTTTGGCCTTGATGGGGTCATTTTGCAACCAAAATTTGTCTAATTCTAGATGATTGGTCAAGGGATGAGCAAGATGATTTCTAGACATAAAACCATGTGTGACACATACTAAATCATCAATAAAATTTAGAAAATCTTGATCAACAATGAATATACATCAAAACGCCACTTTATGCACATTCGCCAAGTAAAAACGGTGAAGTGCATGCGACTGCAACCCAAAAGTGTCATTTTACAACAATAAATGTGTTGTGACCATGAAATGCATATAAGGATATTCAAATCGATGCAGAGACACTTGAGAACACTCAAAACAATGAAACAACACAAAATGACACTCGATGACCAAGACGACACTTGACATGGCAATGAAGTAGGGTCCAAAATTAGAATGTAGTGAAATATTTTATGGTGTTGTAGCGGCAGTTGCGACAATAACGACGACCACCTTGAATGAATAAATAATGAAAACATCATCGATAGTAAATATTCAAGCAAGAAAGAAATAAACGCACCCATTGTTGGAGTTCTAAGTGAGGGTCAATGTTGCAAAATATGAAAGACATCCATGGTGAGGGGATAATCTAAGAGAGCTCTTCACTGCACAACATTGAAAACTAATGTTATTATGGGTATAACCTGAAGACGTTTTTTTATCATTGAAGTGAGCTAAAAATTCGTAAAAATATTAAGTTATCATTGAAGCAAAACAAAAAAAAGGTGTGAAGCGATCTTTTGGTGGCTTAATGAAATTTGAAGACTAGAGGCTCTCGTAACAACTTATATGGTTAATGCAATGAAAGAATGAATTAACTCACAATCAAGAGAAATGATCGGTTGATCATCTATTTAAATGTGAAAGATGTGTATTCTTCATGAATTTCTTTTATATATATATATATATATATGAAAATAAATATTCAAAAAAATATGAGAATGCTTAAACAATAAAAATATGAAAATGCTTAAAAAATAAATTATTTAAATTATAAATTATTAATAAAATATATGACAAAATGACCACTTTTTATTACTAATTATAAAGCAAAGCTCACTGAAGGATTTCATGGTTTCCTTATATTGTTTATCATATCTTTCATTTTTAAATTTATTAAGATATCATAAAAGCGGGAAAAAAATAATAATAATAAACAAATAAAAAATAAATATTATATTTGAGTTTAATTTGATTATTAAATTTTAAAATTATTATAAAAATTTAAAAGATATTGATTTCAAATTCTTTTCCAAATCTTCAAAATATTTAAAATCTACCCTAAAAATAAAAACAATAATTTATACTCAATAAAAAACAATTATTATCCAAACAAAAACAATTATTGTCCAAACAATTTGCATTTGTGTGGCAGCTTTCATCTACCTCTACCATTTCATCTTCTCCTTTGTGAATTAAAAAAGAGATTGTATACCATCATGACCCAAACAAATAAATTCCTTCAACTGTAATGGAAATTGAATTACTGAATCCTGCAGAGACTCTATTGAAAAGATCCATTAGTTTATAAAAAAATTGGCATAATAAAAAATTGGAACATAGAGATAAAGACCTAGGTATTCAGATTAGGTACACCATTCCATCCTTAGTGTTGTTACTTATTATGCCCTAGAATTGTGCGTGAAATAACTGGACCACGTATTTATTATTGTGCTGGTTTCGTTGGATGATTTTAAACGCTAAGAAACATTTGCCTAGCAATTATTATGAATATTTATCAGTAAAGTAGATTTTGACAATATTTCAGAATTTGATAAATTACAGTACTATCAATTAGTTTTGGAATTAAACAAACAACAACAAATCAACTATTCTAAAATACGACAGTAAATCAATTATTTAACCTAGTTACTGTCATTCAAATTCAAAGATATTCGATAAATTCACCACAATAAGATTAAAACTTGTAATCAATAATAAAAATTGCGTTTAGTTTGAAAATCAAGCTCCAAAACTACAACATACAGCATTTGCTCCCGTGACAGGAAAAAATGGAAATAAGAATATCCAACATCTAAATATTAGAATGTATTGTTGTTATAAGTGGAGAGAAAAGATTATTAGCAGTGAGCAAAGTTAGCAGAAGAGAAGATGAGGTCCCTCAATATCCTTATTTGAAATAAAAATACTAACCATAATACTAACCATGGATAAATATATATAGAGGCGTCGATATATATAGGAGCTGAAGGTTTCATGCGCAGAGAGATGGCACTGCCGTCTCACATCTCTTACTGATTCATTTCAAAGAAAGTGAGCGAGTAAAGAAGAGAAATAAGAACAGTGTCATCTCGTCTGCGTGTGAAACACAGCATACCCTCATCTTCTTGCCAATGATCTCATCTCTCTTCTCTCTCCCTCTCCTTCTATACACGGCATCCATACAAATATTTACATTAACATCTAAATTTACATGGAAACATAATGATACATGGTCATATTTATAAGGGTGTTCTCAAAGTTATTGTGTACATTATAAACTAATTTTTTTATTATTATTGTTATTGGTTTTATTTTAAAGTCATTTTTTCAATGTGGATTGTAGATTTTATAATATTTTGAAATTTTTTTTAGAATATTTAAAAATAAGCAAAATCAAGTTCAGAGATTATGAGATTAATTTTTTTTTTCCTTTCTCTTCATTTTCCATCAGTATCTTTATCTTCTTCCTATGTATCTCTATATTATTTCCAAAATATCCATTCTTTTCCTCCCATCTATCCCTTCATCCTCCCTCTACTCCCCAAAAAAAATCAAATTACCATAAAATTTTCAAAATACTATAACATCTTGACTCCATTACCATATGCTAGGTGTTTCCTAACGCCTCCTAATATGTGTGGCAATATGCTAGGTGTTTCCTAACGCCTCCTAATATGTGTGGCAGTCAATTATGTGACTCTAGGGTATCATTTCAATCACCATCCAAAAATAAGTTATATGTTATACTCTGCATAGCAGATAGGCAATCGAATCTCTATCCTCATATGCCTTGGTTGGACCCTCGAATATCAATATTTAACTGCATAGATAACAATTCTGAGCTTCTGTACATATGTAGGTAACGTAATTATTGGTGATTTACATCATCATATATTCTATACCACTCGTTTAATTTAAGCATAAAGGGATTTGGTAAAATCCATGAAATGACATGACGTACCAAATGCGGGGTGGTGAATAAGAGGATGCAGCGCAAAAGGTTTAATTTAAGCAGAAAGGTTGCTTCTGTCAAGTGGGTGTAGGACCAAATAAAGACGTCTGAGACATGACTATAGAAGACCGACGTCACGTAACGTGACATCGGAAAGAATTACCTTCACGGAATTGGTAACCGTTATCCCGATTGCAGATTCACATCATATATTTATGTGGTTGTTTGGGCCCATTTTTCCCTCACCGTGATGTTGATATTCTTTATCGGATTTGATTATAGTCGGAAATTTTTTACAACATGGGTTATATCTGATATTATCGGTCATTATTTATATATTAGTGGGGAGTTTAAGGTATGGAATTTAATTCAATTGGAGTCACGGAAGCTGAGATGTCTATGTAAAAAAAAATAAAAAATCTTGTAAAGACAGTGTTTGAATCATGTTTTTGATAGTAGAAATAAATTCAGCACTATCAAAAATTTCTAAAGCACCTAAAATTATGAAATTTGACAGCTTTCAAAAAGATAAAAGTAATTAAAAAAAAAATTGTTGTGCCTAGCTATAGTCCAATATGAAGGAGATGTGTATCAAGTTGATGTGTGTTCCTTTTAAATAAAAACAAAATATTTTCTAAATAAAAAAGCAATCCTTGTTACAAGTAAAAAAAATATGAATATATCTTTTTTGGTTCTAAGCAATTGGATAAAAAATGAATATATCCTTTTTGGTTCTAAGAAATTGGATAAAATATGAAATTTTCACTTGTGAATCTCCAATGCTTCAATTCTTTAACAACTTGATTAGAGTTAAGGAGGTGGTTGCATTTTGGGAAAAGTTAGAAGCAAAAGAATACCAAGAAGACTTGAAGGTTGTGGATGCAATGATATAGGAACTTTTTGACCAAAATAACAATGGTATTTTCATTGACAATGAGGATGAATGGTTAAAACAACTTTAAGGTAAAAGAAAGTCCTTTTGAAGCTGGAAGAAACTAAGTGGACATTTAAAATCCATCTAAATTGGTTGGTTTTTTGAGGAGATAATAATATGAAGTTTTTTCAAAAATATGTTTTCTATAGAAGGAAATTTAACTACATTATGGAGTTGATAGGTCTATATGGTTCATAGGTCTCATCCTTTAAGGATATTTCCCATGTAAGTAAACAACCCTTTTTAAGGAGAATGATGTAGCTAATATAGGGGAGATTATGAAAATAGTTATAGTGTTTCCTATATTATTTAATGATGAGATGAATGAATTTACAGAGTTATAGCAATAGAAGAATTAAAAGATATTCTCAGTACTTTTCAGATGGCCAAAATTCCACACCTTGATGCTTGCATTGTGGAATTCTTCTTAGTATTCTACAACTTCTTACATGATAAGTTTCTTAAGGTGATTTAGAAAGGAAGAAGATATAGAAAGATATTAGGGAATTTTATAACACTTAATTCAAAAAATAATGACCTTTCACCTTCAATTATTTCATAACAATATCCCTTTGCAACCTTATCTAAAATATTTTTTCGAAAACCATTGGAAACAAAATGAAATAAACACTATCTAATTCCATTTTAGAAGAACAATTTGGATTTTTTTTTAACAAGAAAATTCATGATGTTGTTGGGAACCATAGGATGGGTTTCATTCAATAAAAACTATAAAACAACCCATAATAGTCATGAAAATTGATTGTTCAAAGGAACATCACAAAGTTAAAAGGTTCCTTCTCATATTAGTTTTTCCTTAAATAGGTTTATCACTTCAATCTATTAATTCGATTATCGGGTGTGTGCAATCTGCAAAATTTGAAGTGTTAATAAACGGTTCTCCTTTGCGGCTCTTCATGAAATTTAGGGGTCACAGGCGAGGATGCCCCTTGTCACCAATTTTTTCCCCTTGGTAGCATAAATTCTTAGTAGATTGATTATCGAAACAAAGGTAAATGGATTACTCAAAGATTTACAAGTTAAGGAATCCATTGAGGTAAGCCACTTGTCATTTATAGATGCCATTCTACTTTTTGGTAAAAGGATTTTGAGAGAAAACAAGTTACTTAAAAACTATCGTAGGCTTATTGCACAAAGCAATAAGAATGAAAATGAACATATCTTGTATTTTAGCAAATGGTCCAAGTGATGCTTTCATAAGGAGATGAGAGAAACATATTATGTATATATAAACTAGGTAAATATGTCCATGTATATATCTATAGATATATTGATATTATGTTGGTAGATTTGTCAACATATATTAATACTGACATATATAATGTATTATGTCAGTATACTAATGGTGATCCTCATTGGACAAACTTGCAAAATGAGGACCACCACACAAGCAATGAAATATTTATCCTACAAGTATAATAGGGATTTGTATTAAGGCCCTAACCATGGTGTAAGGACAACCACTAGCATATTAAGGACAACCAAATAACATAGATAAATTAATATAATGATTAAAGAATCAATATATACCAAGTTAGGATGTTTTTAAAACCCTAAACTAAAGTATTAATCTCTTAATCTATCTATATATTGTGCTTACTCAATGACGACAACCACTAGTATACCAACACATTATGTATTCAATATATATACTATTACTACATGTATGTTGGTACACATACTAGTATAAATATTAACATTATATATATATATATATATATATATAACACACCAACACACACATATAGGTATTTATACTGACGATCCAAGAAAAATAAACCTTCCCAAAGGCCATTAATCCAAGATCAAATCAGGCATCAAGTCGATGGTGTTAGACGTCATGAGGGGCCGACAATACACCATTGAAAGGGCGCTTAGATCAATTGAGCCGTTTGCTCCTGTCTCCCCATGATTTGGCTCTCCTACAATAGCAGGGGACTAGCCAACCCTAAGAAGAGATTGGATCTCAAGCGACTGGTTTAGGACACCAAATGTGACATCTTTTTCCTATAGGAAACCCTTGGCACTTCTAACAACGTTACAAGAACCCTCCATTCTATACTGTCGGGCTGGGTTTTTTAGGGTTTGGATGCTAATGGCAAATCCGGTGCGCTTGCAATTGGTATCAATCCCAAAGCTGTTAAGATAATTTCATCCTAGGGCAGGTGGGGTTTCATCGGAATGGACATTTTTGTGGGGGAACTCGGACTCCTATTAAAAGTGATCAACATTTATGCCCTTAACAAGAATAGAATGGCATTTTGGCTCAATTTTTTGGAACGTAATCTTGTCTCAAATTCCACCATTATTTGAGGGGATTTAAACTTTTCCTTGGGAATGGAAGAATCCTAGGGTCATCGTGCACAAATTGATCCTATATTGGAGTAGATGAGTACACTACTGGACTCCTACAAATTAGTTGATGTTCCCATGACCAAGACAGTACCCACATGGCATAATAGGTAGACGAGGGATGCTGCACTGGGTCGGAGATTGGACCGATTCTTGATCCATGAATATCTCCTCCATATCCTACCCTTGTACAGATAATGGGTAGGAACTGGAGGCTTTTTTGATCATCTTCCTATACTTCTTCAAATTACTGGACCATCCAAGAAACCTTGTCCCCCCTTCAAATTCTTTATTGGGTACCTACAAGAACCTAAATTTATCAATCTTGTGACTGAATTCTGGAGATCTCAACCTCCGCTCAAGGAACAGAGGATGGCGGTGGATTTCTTTGTGCAATTGAAAACTCTCAGGATTATGACAGAGGAATGGTCGAAGAGGAATAAATTGAGAGATGAACAACAACTCAAGGATACTGAATTATAGATTGCACAACTAACTGATGAACTGGGGCTTGGTTTCTTATCGGAGGATACTAAAGTACATCTGAATATTCTGGAGAAACAAAAAATTAAGATGCTACTTGAAAAAGAAGAACAATGGAGGTTGAAAAGCAGAGCCACCTAGCTACAAGCAGGAGATGGCAATACAAATTTCTTCCAAAACTTTGCTAATGGTGGAAAGGCCACCAACACTATCTGGCAGCTGCCCTATGAGCCAGATGGATGGGCCACTACACACCACCAATTAGCCAGGTTGGGAAATACACATTTCAAAAGACAATTTACAGCTTCGATAGTCATCAACCTCTCGGACATCATTAACCTGGCAGGTCATTTTCCAAGGTTTGTGGAACATGATGTTGTTGAGGATTTGATTCAACCGGTCACCATGGAGGAACTGGAAGGAACACTAAAGTGGTTCAAGAAAGACAAGAGTCTGGGCCCAGACGATTGGCCAATGGAGTTCTACTCGACTTTACTGGAGCTGTTGGGAAAGGATCTGCTGGCCGTCATTGAAGATAGTAGAATCACTGGTGATATGCATCCCCCCATGAACTTCACCTTCATAGCCTTGATTCCTAAGACTTATTCTCTTGCCTCTTTCAATGACTTCAAGCCTATATCCCTTTGCAATTGCCTGTACAAAATCATTTCTAAAATTATTGCCAATCGCATTAAGCCTATTTTATCTAACCACATTTCCGAGGAGAAATTTTCTTTCCTCACCATCGACATATTCAGGATGCCATTAGTATGGTCCAGGAAGCCCTACACTCCATCAAACACAAAAACGTCAAGGGAATCTCTCTCAAAATATATCTGTCAAAGGCCTTTGACAAAGTGAATTGGTTTTATATCAAAATGATCATCACAGGGTTTTCCCCCTGCCCTCATCAACTGGATCATGGAATGCATCTCTACTGTTTCTTTTACTATTCTCGTAAATGCATCGGCTACTCCATCCTTCAATATCAATAGAGGGATAAGGCAGGGATGCCCTTTATCACCACTTATTTTCTTATTAGTCATGGAAGGATTGAGCAGACTCATAGCTACAGAAAAAAGAAGCGAAGGATTTCGTCGCCTAAAAATCATGGAGCAATCCTATCTGACACATATACTATTTGTAGATGACATATTGATTTTCTTGAATGGGAGTGTCTGGGACACTACCTAACTCAATGAGATTCTGAACCTATTCTGCAGAGCAACGGGAATGGATATAAACCGAAAAAAATCCACCATATCCCTATTTGATTGTACTCTACAGGAATCTTTCCATACAAAAATTTCCTTTCCAAGAATCCGACCTTATGGGGGGACTCAAATATCTGGGCTTAAAACTTAAACCAAATGGATACAAGATTGCTAATTAGACCTGGCTCATCACAAAAGTGGAAAAGAGAATCAGCTGCTACTGTCATAGGTTCCTCTCTAGGGCTGGTAGACTTATCCTCATAAAATCTGTCCTCGAAGCCACCTTGGTATACTGGATGTCACTTGCCTGGATACCAAGAGGGATCCTTCATAGAATTCAACAAATCTGTTGCAAATTCCTCTGGAATGGCAAGAAGGAGGGAAAGCCTTTTGCCTGGGTAAAATGGACCAAAATTGCTACTCCAAAGAAGTGGGGAAGATGGGGACTAAAATTACTCCTGACTTTTGCACAGGCCTTGGCAGCCAAACAGGGTTGGCTCCTACTGAAACAAAATAGCCTTTCGGTGAAGGTTATACCTCAAAAATATATCTGGCCGTTGACCATCACTGATTGGATCAGAAGCCCATAGGAAGGGCATTTCGATGATATGGAGGGCCATACTCAATTCTATGCCCATTATCAAATATGGTTTACTTTGGAAAATTGGAAATGGAGCCTCTATCCGAATTCGTATTGACCCATGGCCAGGCTATGGAAACTCCCATCAATTACCATATGGATTGATACATCACCTTAACAACAGAGGTATAAAGTTTCTTGGATAGATTGGGGACCAGCAGAATACTACTTTTCATTCGCAAGCTTGATTGACTAAATAGAAATAGCATATCCCAAATGAATGGAGTAGAACTTGACAAATCTATATACAGGCACTCACAGAGACACATGTCAGATTAAGGAATGCAGAGGATGAACTTATTTGGGCACACTCAAAATATGGACAATACACACCGAAACAGGGCTATGATAAAATCATTGCAGATAAAAAACCCGAGCTCTTGAGAAACTGGTGGGACACTTTATGGAAACTAAAAGGTCCTCCATGTACGACATTGCTGATGTGGAACATATTAGAAAATAAGATCCCCACTGGATCCTATTTAAAAAAAGGGCTTTTTTGGGTCCTACCAGGTGTGTTCTTTGCCTCCAAGAAGAAGAATCGACCCATCACCTTTTCCTTACTTGCCCTACCACCAGGTGCATTTGGTCACAGGTCCTTCAAACACTTAAATTGAATATGAGCTGACAAGGGGTGGATATCAGTACAACATGGGAATATTGGTGGAGTACATCGGCAGCGGATAAATCTAGGAATCTCCCACTTCTTGTTTCTTGGTACATATGGATCAAGAGGAATACCATTATCTTTGAAGATCGACTGGTTAACTGGAACCTTCTCCCTCCAAAAATCTATGTTGCTTATATATAACTTCCAAATGATAATAGCCATGAGAGACCTAGAAACATTTGGCAGGAATAGATAAATAGAACAATTTTGTGGGCCTACTTTGATGGGGCTGCCCAATAGCATGGCTGTGGGGGTGGCATTTGTTTCTACCTATCTGAAACACATTACTTTCAGATTCGTATGGTACTGGGACCGGGTACAGATAACCATGCTGAATTGATATCGCTTCGCCATCTTTTATACTTTTCTATTCTAAAACAATGCCGAAATTTACAAATATATGGAGATTCAAAGAATGTGACTGATTGGTTTAACAACACAGCTGTTTGTTCTACATACTCTTTGTGAAATATTTTGGAAGAAATTGTTTTTTTCAAAACATTCTTTGACCAGATATTTGTTTCTCACATCTACAGGGAAAGAAATGAAACTGCTAACAGGCTATCAAAAGAAGCGACACATCGTCCTCTAGGAGAGTGGATTATCACCGAACATACATCAGCAGAGACATACCAATATTTTCACAAGCCTTATATAAATGGGCTAATACAGAGGGGCAACAACCTCTAATTTCACAGTTTTATGATTTTGAACTATTTGATTATGCTATGTATATAACAGTATATAACTGCATGTAAATATGGATGTCTACTTCTGTCTAGGTGATCTATTTTGAACTATATTTTATGGTCCATGTACCAGCACTGTACACCCTTTGGGCTATTTTCTGTTACTAGTTTTTGGATAGTGGACAAGTGCCACAGTTACAACATATGCCTTTGGGCATCTACATCATGTAATTTCTCCTTTGAAATTATGAATTTTCTACTTCGAAAGAAAAAAAGAAAGGTATTTATACTGACGTATTATTCTTATATATTCTAGCATATATATTGATACTTATACTTAGTATATATACCAACACACATATGTTGAATATATATTATCTATGTATATTAGTGGTGGTCCTCATTGGCCAACTTTGGAAAATGAGGATATCTAGCCTTTAAGTGGAATATGGTTGCTCCTAAAATGCCTTGTATTTTAAAAATGGGTCTCAAGGCATTGCCAATGGGCATGGGAGGAAAATAAGTCCCTTAGTCTCTAAATGAAGTCTCTAGGGACCAAGGGACATGAATAAATCCTCAAACCATAAAAAAAACTTTTATAGGATATCATCATTCTTAATGTGGGATATGGGAATTAATATGGGGTTTTGTGCACAAGGGATAATCTAAAGCTCTGTGAACTAGGGTTGAGTTTGAGACCATGGTCAAGGAATAAATTAAGAGACACTAACTTGAGTTTCTTGAGCTAAGGGGCCATGATCAGAACCATGAACACAACATGGATTCTTTAAAATGTATCATTGTCATATAAGATTTATAGGGACATGGGTATTGGGGCATTAAGAAGATAAAGGCCTTATCATCCTTAGGTTCCCACTATACAATGGTTTTGTTTTATTATGAATTGGTTAGCTTTTTTTCTTACTACGTGTAGTGTTTTATAACCCATAGATCTAAAATTTAAATTAAAGGTTTAAAAATATTATAAATGTAATAAACTAGATTAAAGAGATAAGTAAGATGAGATACGTGAAATATACCCTTGTATTATGATAATTAGGGGAGGTGTTGGGAACATAGTTTTCATCCGTTTTTAGGGACCTTTTTGGATCTAGCTTTGACTATTCACCCAAGATTTCATAAGGACTTGCAAAATTTCAAATGTGGGGGATAAATTGGACCTTTATTTTGAGGTCATTACTAATATTAGAAGTGTTATTTTTTCCCTTTCTACTCCCTCATATAGACTATTATCATTCCCTTTTGTCACACTCATTTTCATTATGTTCATCACATGCTAATAAGTTGTGATGTTGTTAAATTCAATGATTTTCCGTTATTTTTAATGATTTATTTGAGCTAAAGCTTGCCTTTTCTAATGTGAGTATCAGATCTTGTAACACTAGTCAAAATATGGTAACCCAAATCATTAGTTGTCATATCTATGCACCTCCAAGGTGAAATATGCCACATGCTTTTCATTTCTAGGTGGATTGAGATGGATTAGTGTTGGCTAGATTGCTCCCAATTAGAAAAGGAAGGCACAAACTCACATTTAATTCTCAATAATCTTTGTGATCAAGGGTTGGTTCATCAAGACTTCGACCCTATCCATAATACATCAAGTTTAAGCACTAGTTTCACCTCATCCTTTCTATATATAATACATTTTTTTCCTTTTCTAATTATTATTGGATTGAATTTGTCTCTAAGGTGCACACTTCATGATTTTACCTTAGCTCCATCCCTAATAACACCTCTCTCACTCTTTTCGCAACCTAACTAGAGTTAAGGACTTTAAACTTCACAATATGATATATACTCAAAATTATAGATATCAAAGGCTCGAGAACTTGTAGTAATCAATCCTTGTTTCATTTCCTTTATGGTTGGAGTGAGATGACCTTATCTCATGATCTCTATCATTGATCAAGAATGTCTAGCTTGATCATTGGCTTGTCATCTGTCACTATATGTCTAGGAATTCAAGGCATAATATAATAGAGTAGGTCCTCCTTAAAAGCTTTTGTGTTTCTCTAGATTGTAACCAACTAATTATGCATATAAAAAATGAATAACAAATTCCATGAGTCATCCTTCCCATTGGCTACCGTGTCTAGATTGTGAGACATGGCTTTAATGATAGAGTAGGCCAAAGCTCTAGAGTTTAAATACCTAGAAAATAAATGATGCAAAAACCCTAGGATGACCCATTACCTTCATTAGAAGCCTCCAAACATATCCCCCAAGCCTTTCATTCTTAAAATGGCCACCACCATCTATATAATATACCCATAAAATATAACACAATAAATGATATAATAATACATTTACTAACATATTAAAGGGTATAACATAATATTTACTATCAATGCAAAATATAGTATGCCATTTAATACATTAATAATTCTTTAATTATCTTTACTAAAGTATCATAACTTTAGTTTTAATGATAGTTTTAACATTTTCATTTTATTATTAATGAGACAACTCTTTTTAGTATTTTACAATTTCTTGGTTTACTTAGTAAATGTAAGTATCTTCTATCCCAATGATACATTTTCCTTATTTATTTATCAAATCAATTATCTTATTCTTCTACTCTCTTAATGATGAAGCTTGATATGGATTTGAAATGTCAAGGCTATGGTTACCAATGTGGATAATTTAGAAGCCTTACATTCTAAAACAAATCACCTTGAAAATAAGAAAATACACCATTAAACAATAAATATTTTCAAAACTTGTGAAATTTTGGAAAAACAACATTTGATACATTATGGCTGAGAAGATTCTAAATGTCAAAATAATACCTTGAAAAATTGATGATTTTATAGTATCACTTGTTAAACAAAGACAAATGTAAAAACAACCAATAAATATGATATTTCATCTCAAAAATCAAGAATTCTAAAAACTTCTCATCAAATAGGCATCTATATCATTCTCAACTTTTATATCTAAATAATATATGGTTTTGCTCATAATTTTTCATATATCCTTTTCTATATCAATTTTCATTTTTCAATTTAAATTTTATTCAGTGAACTCAATTTTATTTTTCTTTCTAATTTAGCAAGAAATATCTTGACAAGATCCTTCTATATTAAAAAAAAATTATGAGACCTAAAAGTTCACTTTAATCTTGTTTGTGTTTATATAATTTTATTATTAGTTTCTAATTTAGCAAGAAATAGTTTGATAAGATTCTTGTATTTGAAAAAAAAAATGGTTACTAAAAGTTCACTTTAATCTTGTTTGTGTTTATGTATGTTGACAATGCTCCTTATTGGCACAAGGAATTTGTTTGAGAAAGGCTCAAAAACACAAAAACTTGAAGCCATTTTTTATAACAAGGGGTTGTGGTAATGCTATATGGATTAGTCTAGTGTACATGCACATAATATAAATCAATATAAATTAGCGTATCTATAATAAAAAGCTACAAAGTTTTTTATATAATTTTTTATTCAAAAACATTTTTAAAAGTTAACTACCTAATCTTTAAAAAAAAAAAAAAAACAAACAAACAAACAAAAAAACTTATAAGAGAAAATCATTATCATTATTATTGTAAATATTTTTCCTATAACATTAAAATTTCAATTAACTTGAAAATATTTTTGAAAAAATATTTGAATTATAATACACACTTCATACTTTATAAGCATAAATTACATTTATAGGCATGTTTATTTTAGAATAAGGCCTTCCGGATTTTAATTTAATTATCAATAATCATTAGGTGTGAATGGTAGAGATTTAATCTCCATAGAAAATTCATGAATATTTATAGTAGTATACACGAATTAATTTTTGAAATTTATCTCCAAAATAGTTATGTTCTTTTCACTCTTTTATTTAAATTGATTAATTAAAACAAAAATTTCATATGCACAAGTGTCATGTGGAGTGAGTTATGGCTTTTTAGGCATGTGGTATTGAGCCACGATATTGTAACAAAGTTTATTTACAAATTAAAAATAACCATGGTAAAGTGGAGGTAAATCTCCATGATAAAGAATCTTGTTCTATGGTTTTTAAAATATATATGTTTAACTTACCTATTAATTCATTTTATAATTAATAATAATACTAATAATAATAAAGTTATAATTTAGTTAGGTTTTATCATTTTTTTTTTTACTTTAGCAACATGAGATGTATCATGAAGTGTTATGATGCAAGATTTTTGATGTTTATTATGGATTAACGTCTATCAGCAGGATTTAATTTATATGGTTGAGATAGTAATATATCCAAATTCATATGTCAACTTTTATCCTATTAATTTTTATCTTAATATATAGAAGTTATACTTAATAGTATCAATGTCACTCACAAAGTCAACTTTTTTGTAAAATCAATAAGGTTAAAGATATGGTAACAAAAAAAAATAAAAAATGATAAAAAATATTATATGCTTTTTCAAATGTAGTACTTTAATTTTAAATATATTTAATCATAACTTTTTTTTGCACAAGTATCAACTAGAACAACCACATTAATAAAGTGATTGATATACTTTCAGAAATGTCATTTTCCATATGAAAATTGTCATATGAAAAGTAGAAAATGACACTAATGGGTGTACATCAACCACTTTATTAATGTGATTGTGCTAATTAATGACCAACATGTTTGGGTAAGATTAGTAAACCATAATTGACTATGATTAAATATGATCAAGCTATACTTAATGACCATTGACCATAATTAACTACAACTAATAAAAACTAAACTATAACAAATTATAGTTGATTACCATTAACTATAATTAATGAACATTTTTATCTAAATTGATATGCAACCTTTTCCTGATGATTTTGAACTTAACCTATAAAATAGATATAAAATATATAAAAATAGTAAAAAAAATGTATACCTAATAATACTAGCTCCATCTTTTTATATAAATATATACAAATAATTTAAAAAAAATAATTACAACTCATAATACCAACTCCATCCACAAAGTTAATCATTTTATAAAAAAGAAAATCGATAAGATTAAAAGCATGATAGCTAAAAAGAAATGCATTTTTAAATAAGTGCACATTCATTTTTAAATATTTTCTTTCTTGATATTAACCTTTCAACCAAATATCAGCAAGGTTAAAAGGCACAATAACGAAGGAAAGAAAATTACTTAAACGGTGTAAATTTGGACATGTTTTCAGGTTGCAAACTACCCTACACTCAAAACATACTTTCCCTTTAGAAATAATTATCCAAGTTTTGACATGTTTTAAATGGGTGCAAAATATATTTCATTTTATAAAATTTATGTATCTTATACACTAATTTCTCCAAGGGAAAAAGATCCCTTCATGGAACCTTTTGTGAGCGGACGTATGTCATTTTGGTTATGGTCGTCGGCATCAATGAAAATCAAATCTTGTCTATTGTGGCTATATTTCATGTAAAATGATCTGACTGTTGTTTCTCTTTTGTTTCAAAAAAATTAGCATATGTCATACCCAAGTTGATGTGCTAAAAGTAATTTTCAGGAATGGAATAGTTTACAAATAGGTCACACCATGAATTGAATCATTTGCAATTCCTTGAATATTACATGTTTTGAAGCGGTGACAATTCCTTGAATATTACATGTTTTGAAGCGGTGACAATTCCTTGAATATTAAATATTTTTGCATTTAATGTTGCACTCCCCAAAGTATTCTGCAACTTATTTCACACTGATTGAAACCTGCAAAACATATTCTCGCCGCTTTGTTAGTCTATTAATAAATATTTATCTTGGCATTAATACAGATCTGTTGAGATTCACCTGTTTTTATTGGAAATTTCTCCATCCAACATCGTCGTGAAATGTATTCAGGCTGAATCATACCTTCTTGGTAGTCCAGGCCCCGCAGTTGAGCGCTTCTTTGAGTAGCAAGGATATCTACCCATTTGGCATCGTCAATGGTCTTTCGCAGGGCCTTTGAGTACACTTACAGAAGCGGGAGAAGCTAGAAGCCGGTGGTGGACCGGGCGCATTGTAGATCAAAATCTAGGCGACACTTGTATTTGCAATTGTTTGTAATAAAACCCAAAACATCAAATATGTTCGCCCTGTAGTTATGGACCAGCTCAAAAAGAAGAAACATATGGCTAAAATCCTGTCAAGTGTTCATATGGTAGGCTGAGTAAACTTGAATTGAGTTATGTTCGCCCTGTAGTTATGGACCAGCTCAAAAAGAAGAAACATATGGCTAAAATCCTGTCAAGTGTTCATATGGTAGGCTGAGTAAACTTGAATTGGTTTAAAATTTAAAATGGATTTGTTGAAATTACAAGTTTAAATTATAGATTGTTATGCTTCATTTTAACTAAAAACTCAAATATATAATAATCAAATCTTTTTCATTACTCCATATATGAAAACAAAATATATCTAATAATACAATATAATTATATATTTAACAATCATATATATATATAGAAAATGAGCAATAACATATTTCAACCATTATAAGGTGAAACCCATGCAAAAAAATTTTTGACAACATTACTAAATACCACATAAAATAATGTTTTTTTAATAAATTGCTGGAAGTTCTATGCTCCTTAGGGAGAACACCTTGAATGTTGCAAATCACTTTGTTATTTGATATAAATGATCTAACTTGCAAACTTTATAATGAGAGTTGCTAAAAATGTAATGAGAATGGTTAAAAATGAAATAAGAATTAACCAAGTTAATTTGGAAATTTATATTTTATTATATTGAAAAATATAGTAATGAAAATAATTGATTTGGTAGTTTATTTCTAATAACTAACTAGGTATCAGAAAATATTTTTATTTATTTTGTAGATGGTTTTATAGGAATGAAGCAAAAACCATGCTTTTTTTCAATTCATGTACATTCATTGTTGTAAGGCATTATAATTAAGAGAAATTATATTCTTCCACCATGTTGATAGTGGTGGACATACAAGCATTCAAGGGGGTCTCCCTGATATGCAATCCCAATTAGACCTCACACCATTCATGATGGGAGCCCTATCTGGAATACGGCCCGGTTGTCGTCTACTTAAAGATATGCCTTAGCATTAGCTTTCAACAAGAGAGAGAATAGCATATGTGTCTTCGAAAAGCAAGCTAGTGTGACGTGTGAATGTTTAGTTGTAGGTGCATCAAGGTGCTTCTACTGCATAGGGGAAAGATGGCGAGTCTCTAAGAAAGAGGTCATAGTACCACCCTAATAAAGACGCATGAAAACAAGAGTGTTTTGTCTAACATCCAAGGGAATATAGTCCATAGAGATGTGACAATTGTTATAACCATTACAACACATTCTCACAAGATAAGCACTAAATAACTGAAATAGTTCAGCTACCTTAGTATTGGTGAAAGGAAACATGAACCATAAACATTCATAGAATATTCTTTCAAACATTCATAATCCATGTATGAAGGTATGTTGGCCATCAGGCTTCAAATATAAAGTAAAAGTCCCAAGATGCATGAATACAATGAACATAACTTGCTCTAATAGTCGAGCGTTGGAGCCACTACTTGCTCCCAAAAAGTAATAACTTATCTCCCTTATGCCTTATGGGAAAAGCCAAGGCTTAAAGTCCTCTACATGAGAAATGAAGACTTATTTATAACTTGAGGAATGGCCTTCCATATCCTCATGACTCTTGACTTTCTAACTTCTAGTGACTTTTGGACTTCTACATCCTTTGAAGTTCCAAATGAATTTTGGAATTACATGTGACTTTTGGTATTACATGTCCTTTTGACTTATGTGACTCTTGAGTTCACTTATGAGGCTTGGGGATTTACTTGTTTGTCTTATACAATGATTACAATGAAACATTTTATCTTCCACATCATCATATGATTAAACTTGACATGCCACTATCTTGGATGATTGGGACTAATATTGAATGATGACATGGACTTGCTTTAGTAGTGACATGGTTTTCATTGTGCATGTTCTTTGTCATCATCTGCTCCTGGTGTTTCGACCCTCTGAAGGGTCTTCAATCTTGGAGTCTTCATGGTGCTTTGATCGTCAAGTTCCATGTGTGTTCTTGGTTCTTCTTATGCTTCCTTTGTTCATTCTCTTTGACTAGTCTTACTTGTTTGTGTTTACTATGCAGTCCCTGGAACACATGTTTCTACAACCACTCATGATAAGCAACTATCAGTTTAAAAATCTCATACTCTATCATATTTTAAGCATATTTTCTTGTTCGTGCCCTTTCGATGCACTTAAAATAGTGAATAGAGCTTTAAATTAAAATTGTTAAAACCCTATTCAAAAATAAATATAGTATAATTATTTTATTGAATACATACATAAATATAAATAAATTTTGAATTTTAAATTATTTTGTTATTAACATACTTAAATTAAAATATTATAAATAATTTTTAAAACTTAAATTTATCAAAAATTAAACCAAAAACTTAATTTATAATTAAATATGTTAATAAATTAAAAATTAAAATTATATATCTATCCATATATATTTATATAATTTTTATTTTATAAATTAATATGTAAAGAAATAAAATATATATATATATATATATATATATATATATATAACTTTAAACAAATGAAAATAAAAATGTGTATATATATAATGTAACTTAAACTTATTGTATTTTAAAAATTATTTTATATATATAACTTGGGTGGTCAGTTCAACAATTGCACGTAGTTTAACAAATTTGTCTCACAATAAAAGATAACATTTTTATAAATAGATTCGGTCTCCATATTAATAGAATTTCTATAATTTTTATCAGTGAATGTAGAGAATTTTTTATAATTTTTATCAATAGATGTATCTCTACGCAAAGAATTTTTATCAACAGACGTATCTCTACGTTAATGAATAAAATTTCTATCATTTTTATCAAATATATGTGACCCCACAATAATGGATAAATTTTCAATAATTTTTATCCATGATTAATGTACTTTATAAAGGAATATTTACACTAAACACGAATTAACATGGAACCAAACAAATTCCCAACATTCTCATGATTCCACTGCTCTCATCCCTAAGGCTTTATCTATCGAAAAAGAGATTCAACACAAATAATTCACTCATTAAAACATTTTCTATGCTTATTGCATTTTGGTACATTTTATAACCCAATATGCATAAGCCAATCTAGTGTAATTGAAATTCTAAACTTCTATTCACACGGGTAGGTGTTAAATATATATAAAGTAAAAATGTATATACATCTAATTTAAATGTCTATTTTTTGTCACACTATATTTGAGAATTCATATTGTACGTCATTTTTAATAAAGGACAATTTAATTGGTGAAAGTAAAATAATATTATCTTAATTTTTCAAACAAGCTATCAGCACATTTTTATTAAAAAAATGATTAAAAATAATGTAGAGTGAATGTATGTATGGGGTTGTACAAACTTCTTCGAAACAGATTAATATATAATCAAGTGTATATATTTATTAGAATATCTTTCAATTTTTACATCATATATATTTTTTTCATTGTTATTATAAAAATGTTACATGAATGGTTTTGTAATGTCCCGCGAAAAAAATGTAAATATTTGATTTACTGTGGTAGACACAAACTGAATTTGTTATTAGTATTTGATTAAAAGTTAAATGTAATTTGTTTCATTATGAAATGTAAGAAGTGTTTCGTGAAGGGAAGTAAATTCTCAAGGAGGAAGTTGTCCTCTTGAGGTGGAAAAACAGTTGCTGTGAAAGCAACCCTAACTACCTCCCCTAACTGGAAGGTTTCCAGAGAAAAGGAGGGGCGGAGAGCAAAATGCGCACTATAGTGTCAGGCAGAGGAAAAATCCAAAAAAAGAAAGAAAAGGTGGCTAAGTCTGGTGATGACCAGATAGCCTTGCTCGCTGTACGAGCAACTTGCGGAAGACTGAGGTCTAGCAAGAAGCAAGGGGGGAGATTCTGGTCCTGAAGGATGAGTCTCGTGTTTGAGCAGTTTGAAGGACAACAGACCCAGTTTCGGGTGACTGTCAGAAACAATATTTTAACCAAGGAACTCGAGACCCATTTTTGGGTGACTGTGAGAAACGAAAGTTCAACCAAAAAACTCCAGGTACAAAGCAACCATTGGATTGATACTAATTTGGAAGTTTTATAATGTTATTTTTTTTTCTTCTTTCCTCTTATATTGTGAAAGGGGGGTTGGAGAATTTCTTACAAGGAACCAGGACGGGAAACTGTGGAAGGGTAAGGTCGACCTTGTCAAGAAACCTTTACTGTTGCAAGGGTTTAGTAGTTAGTGCAGGGTTTTGTATCTTGTTTCATTTAAAAAGAATTCAGGGAACCAAATGTGAGAGAGGTCTGCTAGGAAATCCTTTCAAAGATTATAGAAAAATGGAAAATAGTCAACTCAGAGACTCACCATAAATATAGAGTTCTCGAAATGAAATGTCATTACAATGAAACAAAATATATTCCATAAATAAACAGAGAGATCAACAATTTTTCTTTGTCCAATTCCTTCACAAGCCGTGAAACATAGAAAAGCAAGAAAGATTAATTTATGGAAATTAGATCCTGGAAACATTCACATAATGAAAATTATAATTAATCTTAAAGAAAAACTCTGAGGAGCAAAGTCGCAACCGCGAGGGTATGTTGACTTCAAGACTGGAGTCTAAGCGCTCCTAATAGCATGCAGGTAAAAATATATAAGACAAGCACTGTAAACATAAATACACATATATAACATAGCGGGGTAGTTTTACAAAAATATTGGCTCCACATGGGAACAATTAAATTAAAGAGAGTGCATAAAAGTGTGGACTTGGGGTGAATTCATGTAGTGAACCTGTGGCATATACGAAACAAGAACCTAGCAGCGAGAAGAACCAGGCTTATAATCGTTGCCAAACACATAAATCTGTTAACCATAGAATCTTAACCATCATGTGGCAAGCAATATAAAATGTATAATACAATATGAAATGAACAGAGAAACTGAGGAGTGTACAGAGCAGTGTATATTTATATAAAATTACGAAAAATGCACTGTCATAGTTATAAAATGATAATTCCATAGCATATGAACCCTAATGAGGGTTAATGTAAAAGAGTAATAAGCAATACAGTCATGTGCCGCATGGAGGGTGCTCACCCCTTCAACTAGCAGAACTTGGGTCGTAAAGACCTAGACCATCAGTAGAAGAACGGGAGCATAATCACATAAAATGTGCACGGTCACCCTTGGAAACCCTAGGGAGTCACAAGATAATAATCAAGGGAAACAACCCGAACAGTTTAACCAACTGTGGAATTAAATTACATAGCAAATGCATAAGCGAGCTCAAGGGCCTGTCATTAAAAATCAAGGTTATCAGTTCATAGTTCATTTCGTGGGTTGGATTCCTAATCCTCGTGTGAGCTGGGCAGACTTACCAGGCTCAAATCCTACCAAAATCTTTGTACAGTAACCAAGAGGATAATCCGTAAGGGGGCTGCGCCAGAGGGCCAATACTATCCAACAAACAAAAAAGAAAAAGAACCCTTCACTCAATGCAAATAACTAATAATTTCTTGCAGCAGGACGATTAAGATAAAGAATAGCATGCGAAAAAATTTGTAGGAACTTACCTGTCTGTCAAGCTCTAAGAAGACAGGACCCAAAAGTTGGGCAGCTTCATGCGCGTCTGTGCATATCTTGCTAGAAAGAGAGACCCTCATACCTCACCCATAGAAAACAGAGACAAGACTGAAGCATGTTAGAATTTTTAGGCTGAACAAAAAACAAAGGAATATAGTAAAGGGCGTAGGAAAAACAATGAAAAACTTGTAGATAGCACAGTAAGCTCTTACTGAAAGGCAGCCGCTGTAAAAGGCTCGGTCCAAATCACTCCGAAGCATAGCAGTCATTAGAACCATAACCATGCATCGAATAGAAGAGTTTCTGTACGTGTTCGGTGCCAGAAGGGGGATGGAGCTGTAGCAGGGCCGAGGGCAAATGTCTCTGGAAACCTCGATGGAATGTTTAACTGGGTAAGGTGCACATCGAGATAGCTCCGCCCTCAGATGGGAATCCTTACATCCACACTATCAATG
This sequence comes from Pinus taeda, assembly GCA_000404065.3. Classification (NCBI taxonomy): domain Eukaryota; kingdom Viridiplantae; phylum Streptophyta; class Pinopsida; order Pinales; family Pinaceae; genus Pinus; species Pinus taeda. Next base: position 52,065 of record APFE031425809.1, on the reverse strand, counting down.
CGAGGAGCCGCCCGAGGGCGCGAAAGCAAAGAATACGTAGACCTTACCCACATCACGTGACAGAGCCGACAGAAGTAAATGCCCAGAGCTAGATGTAAGCAGCCAGCGCTACCAGCAATAAATTTGGCAGATAATACTCTACCCTCCACGAAATATTTCCAAATTGCACACATAAAGATGAGATATTTTACTCATAGTCATTTCCAATGTGAAGCCTACGTGTAGGTGGTAATAAGGTTGACACGTTTTACGTTCAGAAGCATGCACGAGTAGTATAGGATATGGTTACGATAAAAAATATATATATATATTTACTATTATGTAGGTTAATTCATGGGCATATTACAAGTTGTATTAGAGCCAGGTATAAAAAACCGTGGCCTATAGTTATTGGAGTTGATATACAGATTGAATATAATTTATTTCCATCTCTATTGAGCAGTTAAAAAAAAAGAATTGTGTGACTATTCCCCTGTTATTTTTATGTTTAAGTATAGCAGCAAGATTGACAATATGATGAGAGTAGAAAGTGCGTCACATGGATTTGTGGTGGGATAGGGACCTGCGGAGAATAATCTCGAATTATGGGTACAACATGGAGAGGAGGCTCACAGTACAAACCTTGCAATTTTGGAGATGGTGTAGGAATTGAAAAATGAAATGGCCCAATTGTGGGAGGATAATGCAAGGTTAACAATGGAGCAGGAGAGAATTATAAAGAGACTATCTGACAAGAAAAATCAGCAACCACTCAACCCCAGTGTGGAGCAACAAGGGATGTCAGGGGAACATAATCAAAGTACAGAACCCGAAGAGTCAGAAGGAAGGGAGGAAAAATGATCTGATAATGCCTCCGAAAAGCAGACATCAAAAAGGCAACGAATAGAGTTGCAAGGGGAATTCCGCAAGATCAAACCACCACATTTTGATAGAGAACAAGAGGAGGCAGCTAAGGTGTGGTTGATCAATATGAACAAATATTTCCAGCTGTATGAATATGATCATAATCTTAAGGCAAGGTTGGCCATTTTCCAATTACAGGGGAAAGCCACCCTATGGTGGGAGGAAGCTAAGATGGTAAAAGGAGTGAGTGAACAAAATATCACTTGGAAAAATTTTCAAAAATACTTTAAAGAAAGATACTTGATAGAACACTTCTATGACGAAAAGGCAAGAGAGTTCCATGACCTGCGATTGGGAAGGTAGACTATGGATGATTTCATCACTCATTTTACTTCATTACTCCATTATGTGCCTTATATTTGAGAAGAAAAGGCTAAAGTACAGAGATTTGTCAGTAGTTTACCCTTGAGTATGAGGGAAAGAATCGAATTCGACAACCCAAAGACAATGGACGAGGCTATATGCAAAGCCCGAATTTGTTACCAGTAAAGCAAGCAGAAGGGAGAAATCTTGAGTAAGAGATGGGTTGATAAGAAAGGTAGCAAGCTAGCAGGAAGTACTAAAGGTAACCGCAGTGGTGGTAATAAAGGATTTTCCAAGGGGCAAATCAGCAGAAACTCACAAAAGAATTCACTTCAACTAAAGCCCCCCATTCAGTCCAGAACCAACGACCAACTTGGAAAAATAAACAACGAAGGGACAGCGAGGCCTCCAGTGCAATATTGGGGCTGTGGCGGACCGCATTATGTGAAAAAAAGTCCCCAATGAAAAGGAACCGAACAGGTTTCCCAGGTCTACGAAGCCTCTACGGTTGGCAATGTAGGATGGAGTCTACCGAAAATTAATGTTGCTTTGGAGGATCGTCAGGCAGAGTACCAACTGACCATGGTGGAATTTGAAGGTAAACTTTTAGACCTTGTTGTCATTGTTTTAATTGACCCTGGTGCAACATTAAGTTATATTAGTCCTAGAATTGTGGAGCATTGTAAGTTGCAACCTGTTAATTTTAAGGACCCTTGGTTAGTCCAGTTGACAATAGGGGAAAAAAGACAGGTAAATGCTAAGATTAAAAACTGTCGTTTAAAAATAGCAGGACAATTAGTTACAGGAAATTTAAATGTGCTTCCCCTTGGTTCGTACGAAATATTAATTGGTATGGACTAGTTAGAGAAACATTGGTCCATAATTAATTGTAAAACCAAGACTATCAGTTATAAGGATGAGCTTGGAATAAAGCAAGAAATGCAGGGAATCAAGTGGCCAGTGCAAATTCGGCCCATAACTACCTCACAGTTAGCAAAATGTATTAGAAAAGGATGTCAGATTTATGCTGTCCAAGTGGGCTATGCCAACTCAAAAGATAAAATAGCCACAATGGAGAATATTCCTATGATACAAGAATTTGCTTATGTGTTTCCGGAGGAGATTCCTAGACTACCACCTAAAAGAGACATAGATTTTACCATTGAATTAGTGCCAGGAGCAGCCCCGGTATCCCGGGCACCCTACAGAATGAGCATACCAGAATTGACAGAATTAAAAATGAAATTAGGAGCTGTTGGACAAAAACTATATCCGACCCAGTGTGTCACCCTGGGGAGCCCTGATGTTGTTCATTAAGAATAAAGATGAGACCCTTTGCATGTGTATAGATTATTGTCAACTAAATAAGTTAACAATAAAAAACAAATATCCTCTACCCTGTATCAATGAAATGTTTGATCAGGTAAAGGGAGCAACAATTTTCTCAAAGATTGGCTTGCGATCAGGGTATCATCAAGTTCGGATTAAAGAGGAGGATATAGCTAAGACAACTTTTAGAACACGATATGGCCATTATGAATTTGTGTTGTTACCCTTTGGGTTGACCAATGCCCCCGCAACTTTTATGTGTCTAATGAACAACGTATTTCACCAGTATTTGGATAAGTTCGTGCTGATCTTCATTGATGATATATTGATTTATTTTCGGACTATGGAGGAGCACCAAGAGCACCTTAGATTGGTATTGCAAACCCTCTGAGAACACCAACTATATGCTAAGTTCAATAAATGTGAATTTTACAAAGAAAAAATACAATATTTGGGGCATATAATTACCAAGGAAGGAATCGCAGTGGATCCTGAAAAGATAAGGACTATAATGGAATGGTCGGTACCTAAAGATGTGGCAGACATCTGCTCCTTCATGGGGTTAGTAGGCTATTACAGACGATTTTTGGAAGGATTTTCAACGGTAGCTTATCCCATTACTTCCTTACAAAAAAAGGGAAGGGCCTTTAGGTGGACCTCTAAATGTCAAAAAAGTTTCGAGCAACTTAAATACCTGTTGACCACAACACCCATTTTAAGCATAGCTAATCCCAACAAAGATTATGTGGTGTGCACGGACACAAGTAAAGAAGGAGTAGGAGGTGTGTTGATGCAGGAAGGGAAGTTAATAGCTTACGAATCAAGAAAATTAAAGGAACATGAGCAGAAATATGTTGCTTACGATCTAGAGTTGGCAGTTGTGATTCACGCCCTGAAAATGTGGTGACATTACCTTATGGGAAGAAAATTTATGTTATTGACAGATCACCATAGTCAAACCAATTATTTTAGCTAGCCCACTCTAAATTCAAGACAAGCACAGTGGGTGGATTTCCTAAGTGGTTTCGATTTTTAGATGAAGCATCTAAAAGGGAAGGAGAATCGGGTGGCGGACGCTTTGAGTTGAAAATTGCAATGCCTATATGAAATTTCTTGCAGTGAAGGGAAAAGCCCCTTTGAGGAAATGATTAAAAAAGTAGCCGAACAAGATGTTGTTTATCAGCAAATGCAGCAACCAGCCAGCAAAGAAAAATAGCCGAATTATGCTTTGGATGCTGCTGGAATGTTGTACTATAAGGGAGGTTGTATGTGCCCAATCAAAACAATATTAAAAATATGATATTGGATGAGTATCATAAGATTCATTATGCTGGACACCTAAGGTATCAGAAGATGATGACTGCACTTTGAAAATAATATTATTGCCTGGGAATGAAGAAAGATGTGGCTAGTTATTTGGCACAATGTTTAGAATGTCAACAAATTAAAGCAGAACACCAACATCCTGTGGGTTTATTACAACCGTTACCCATATCGGAATGGAAATGGGAAACCATCTCTATGGAATTTATAACAGGTTTGCCTAAGTCAAAGAAAAATAACAACTCCATCATGGTGGTGGTGGACAAGCTGAGTAAGTCAACACATTTTATACCGGTGCAATCTACCTATAGAGCTGTGTAGATTGCCCATGTGTTCATGCAAAATATATTTAAGTTGCATGGGTTGCCAAAGACAATAATTTTAGACCGTGGTGTAAAATTTATATCAGTCTTTTGGAAACCATTGTTTGAAAAATTGGGAACTCACCTGAACTTTAGCACAACTTATCACCCTCAAACTAACGGACAAACTGAACGGGTAAACCAGGTGGTGGAAGATATGTTAAGAGCATATGTGATGCAACAACCAACCAAGTGGGAGGATAATCTGCACTTGGTTGAATTTTCATACAATAATGGCTACCACACATCATTGCTAATGAGCCTTTTTGAAGTATTGTATGGGCGAAAGTGCCGCACCCCCTCAAGTTGGAATGGACCGGAAGATAGATTGATGTTAGGTCCCGAAATGCTTAAGGAAATGGTATAACTGGTTAAAAGGGTACGATCTAATTTGAAGATAGCTCAGGATAGGCAAAAGAACTTCGCTGACTAGAAAAGGAGGTTTAAGGAGTATCAGGTCAGTGATCATGTGTATGTGAGAATTCGAGCAAAAAAGATCACATTACAGTGGAGCGTGTGCGCTAAGTTGGCACCTCAATAATGTGGACCATTTCAGATCTTAGCAAGAATTTGGCTGGTGGCTTACCAGCTCACTCTGCTAAGTCACATATGAGTCCACAATGTCTTTCATGTCTCCGTGTTAAAAAAATATGTTTATGATCCTAAACATGTGATTAAATGGCAAGGTATTCAGGAGAGAATTATCTCCAATAGATCAGTCTAAATGTTTGCTTTTAAAGGAAAACTGACTTAGGATGTTGCATGTTGCAGGTAGAACCAGAAGGAGAAATCCGGGTTGAACTACTGAGCATCCTCGATCGGAGAGAAGTAACGCTGCAGAACCAGGATATTACCCAAGTTAAAGTGTAGTGGCAGCACTTTAGGCCTGATGAGGCCACTTGGGAAGATAAAGAACTTATGAAAAAGACTTATCCAGGGTTGTTCATGGCTGAAAGACATCACGACAATGTCCAATCTCAAGGGGGGAAGATGTAATGCCCTAGGAAAAAAATGTAAATATTTGATTTACTGTGGTAGACACAAACTGAATTTTTTAATAGTATTTGATTAAAAGGTAAATGTAATTTGTTTCATTATGAAATTTAAGAAGTGTTTCTTGAAGGGAAGTAAATTCTCAAGGAGGAAGTTGTCCTCTTGAGGTGGAAAAATAGTTGCTCTGAAGGCAACCCTAACAACCTCCCTAACTGGAAGGTTTCCAGAGAAAAGGAGGGGAGGAGAGGAAAATTTGCTCTGTAGTGACAGGTAGAGGAAAATCCAAAAAAAGAAAGAAAAGGTGGCTAAGTCTGGTGATGACCAGATAGCCCTACTTGTTGTATGAGCAACTTGCGGAAGACTGAGGTCTAGCAAGAAGCAAGGGGGTAGATTTTGGTCCTGAAGGATGAATCTCGTGGTCGGGCTGTTTGAAGGACAGTAGACCCAGTTTCGAGTGACTGTCAGAAATGACATTTTAACCAAGGAAATCCAGACCTAGTTTTGGGTGACTGTGAGAAACGACATTTCAACCAGAAAACTCCAGGTACGAAGCAACCCCTGGATTGGTACTAGTTTGGAACTTTTTTAATGTTATTTGTTTTCTTCTTTCCTCTTATATTGTGAAAGGGAGTGGGAGAATTTCTTACAAGGAACCAGGATGGGAAACTGTGCAAGGGAAGGTCGACCTCCTAAAGAAACCTTTACTGTTGCAAGGGTTTAGTAGTTAGTGCAGGGTTTTGTATCTTGTTTCTTTTAAAAAAATTCCAGGGAACGAAATGCGAGAGAGGTCTGCTAGGAAATCCTTTCAAAGATTATAGAAAAATGGAAAAAAGTCAACTCAAATATTCACCATAAATACATAGTTCTCGAAATGAAATGTCATTACAATGAAACAAAATATATTCCATAAATAAACAGAGAGATCAACAGTTTTTCTCTGTCCAATTCCTTCACAAGCCATGAAACATAGAAAAGCAAGAAAGATTAATTTCTAGAAATTAGAACCCAGAAAAATTCACAGAATGAAAATTATAATTAATCTTAAAGAAAAACCTTGAGGAGAAAAGTCACAATCATGAGGGTATGCTGACTTCAAGACTGGAGTCTAAGCGCTCCTAATAGCATGCATGTAAAAATCTATAAGACAAGCACTGTAAACATAAATACACATATATAACGTAACCGGGTAGTTTTACAAAAATCTCGGCTCCACATGGGAACAAGTAAATTAAAGAGAGTGCATAAAAGTGTGGACCTGGGGTGAATTTATGTAGTGAACCCGTGGCATATACGAAACAAGAACCTAGTAGCGAGAAGAACCAGGCTTATAATCATTGCCAAACACATAAACCTGTTAACCATAGAATCATAACCATCATGTGGCAAGCAATATATAGTGTATAGTACAATATGAAATGAAGAGACAAATTGAGGAATGTATAGAGCAGTGTATATTTATATAAAATTATGAAAAATGCACTATCATAGTTATAAAATGATAATTCCACAGCTTATGAACCCTAATGAGTGTTAATGTAAAAGAGTGATAAGCAATACACTGATGTGTTGTAGGGAGGGCGCTCACTCCTTCAACCAGCAGAACTTGGGTTGTAAAGACCTAGACCATCAGTAGAAGAATGGGAGCATAATTACATAAAATGTGCACGGTCAGCCTTGCAAACCCTACGGAGTCACAAGATAATAATCAAGGGAAACAACCCAAGCAGTTTAACCAACTGTGGAATTAAATTACATAACAAATGCATAAGCGAGCTCAAGGGCCCGTCATTAAAAATAAAGGTTATCAATTCATAGTTCATTTCGTTGGATGGATTCCCAATCCTTGTGTGAGCTGGGCAGACTTTCTAGGCTCAAATCATACCAAAATCTCTGTACAGTAACCAAGAGGAGAGTCCGTAAGGGGGCTAGGCCAGACGACCAATACTATCCAACAAACAAAAATGAAAAATAACCCTTCACTCAATGCAAAGAACTAATCATTTCTTGCAGCAGGACGATTAAGATAAAGAATAACATGCAGAAAACTTTGTAGTAACTTACCTGTCTGTCGAGCTCTGAGAAGACAGGACCCGGAAGCTAGGTAGCTTCACCCACGTCTGTGCATATCTTGCTAGAGAGAAAGACCCTCATACCTCATCCACAGAAAACAGAGACAAGCTTGAAGCATGTTAGAATTTTCGGGTTGAACAGAAAACAAAGGAATATAGTAAAGGGCGTAGGAAAAACAATGAAAAACTTGTAGATAACATAGTAGGCTCTTACCACAAGGTAGCCGCTATAAAATTCTTGGTCCAAATCACTCCGAAGCATAACAGGCATTAGAACCATAACCATACATCGACTAGAAGAGTTTCTGTACCTGTTCGGTGCCAGAAGGAGGATGGAGCTCTAGCAGGGCCGAGGGCAAATGTCTCTGGAAACCTTGATGGAATTTTTAACTGGGTAAGGTGCACATCGAGACAACTCCATCCTCAGATGGGCATCCACGCCGTCAATGCAGGGAGGCACTTTAGGGTGTGGAAGCAGAGAATACGTAGACCTTACCCCTATCACGTCACAGAGCCGGCAGAAGTAAATGCCCAGAGCCAGATGTAAGGAGCCATCGCTACCAGCAATAAATCTGGCAGATAATACTCTGCCCTCCGTGGAATATTTCCAAATTGCACACATAAAGATGAGATATTTTACTCATAGTCATTTCCAATGTGAAGCCTGCGTGTAGGTGGTAGTAAGGTTGACACGTTTTACGTTCAGAAGCATGCAAGAGTAGTATAGGATATGGTTACGATAAAAGAAAATATATTTACTATTATGTAGGTTAACCCCATCAAGGAGCGGATGTCCACCACATCTTTAGGTACCAACCATTCCATTATAGTCCTTATCTTTGTAGGATCCACTGCGATTCCTTCCTCAGTAATTATATGCCCCAAATATTGTATTTGTTCTTTGTAAAATTCACATTTGTTGAACTTAGCGTATAGTTGGTGTTCTCGGAAGGTTTGCAATACCAATCTGAGGTGCTCATGGTGCTCCTCCATAGTCCAAGAATAAATCAATATATCATCAATGAATATCAGCACGAACTTATCCAAATACTGGTGAATAAGGTGTTCATTAGACACATAAAAGTTGCGGGGGCATTGGTCAACCCAAAGGGTAACACCACAAATTTTTTCATTTATATATAATTAGTAAAATTATATTATAATTAAAAGTGTTAATATATATTGTTGCGTGTTTTAGTTTTTTATTTGGGAAAATAAATTAGTAGCATAAACATAAAAAAATCTAATTGTTGATACTATTTTTGACTTGAGAGCCTCATAACCAAAAAGTTAATAGAGTGCTATTTAGAAAATAAAAAATAAAATCGATAACATTAAAAAAATGTACTAAAAAATAAAGTGTTGTTTCTCATAAGTACTTTATTGACCTTCATTTTGTAGGGGTGTCCTTTGGCCTAGGTGGTTGTGGCTCTTTGTATACTTAGCTTGGCGAAGAGTCCACTCTTGTTGCTTGAAATAGGCTCTTCCGATGAGTTGAATTTTCTACTCTGGTATATCTACTCAATCTTTGTTTTTCCATTCTTCAACTAGGGCTTGTAGATCAATGTCCTGCAACCCCATTTCTTCTAACTCTTATGGATCATAGGGTTCCAGTGTATCTTCTTTCATTTCCTCATCTTTTTGGTTGCCCTTATTGGTTGGTATTTCCTTCTTGTTTTCTATTTGTTGGGGTTCTTGTTTAGTTGCTTACTCATTTTTTGTTATTTTCGACCTCCTCTCCACCTGTTATTTCAATGTTTGTCAGTTGTTGAAGCATTGTCAACCTATTTTTGTAATTTTCAAACGTGGAGGTGAAATTTCAAGAGCCTTTTTTGGCCATTTTCCTTCTATTACTTATTTGGGAAAATCCTTCTTAGTTTAGAACTTGATTTTCTTGAGTCACTTGTTGAACTTGGTTGGTAGGAAAATCCCTAGATAGATGACCATATTCATGATATTTGCAACACATGAATGGGATTTTCTCGTAATCTATTGGTTTCTCTTAGATTTTATCTTCACTACTCAATTGGATGTTGGCATGCATAGGAAGTGTAGTGGTCATGCTTAGTGACTTCTAAGATCATGATGAAGTGCCTGATGGTATGACCAATACTCTTTAGGATTTATGGATCTCCCCAAATTCCTGGGGAAGGGAATGAGAGTGAATCCAAACGTGAGCTAAAGAGAAACTTCTTTGTCTAGATTGACTCTTGGAACCCAATGCTTCATGAAGAGGCCAGCAAAATTCATGAAATAAGGGCCCCCTTGGATATTTTGTTCAATGTCTTCGATGTTGTTGAATATGGTTGTGAAAAACCTTTGGAGCCAAGTTTGAGAACTAGGTCTCCATTTAGAGTACAATACTTTTGAATCCAATTGAGTAGGGATTTTTCCAAATGTTATACACACATAAATTTGTGAATGACGATATGTTCTTGCATGTATTCAAATTTTGCACCTATTTTTATGTTGGGATGTTGAACAAAGGTGTTTCTGATTCCTATGGAAGACAAGATCCATTGCCATTTGAATTATTTTTTGTTGTAGCCACGATGGTTGTGGTTGCTTCAGTGTTTCTTGAATGGATCAAAGCATTTTCCCTCGAAATCAAATGACCTTTAGGAATAGTGATCCCTTCTAACGCCAAACACCAAAGGTGTTTAGGGGTTTTTCTTTCTTCCCTTTTCTCTTATGGACATCTACCCATCCTACATATTTATCAATTACAATTGAGGATAATGTCATATCCTTGTTTTTTAGAGAAAGTTCCATTGCTACCACCTCCTCGAAGTGTAGTACATCCCTATCACTATCTGAATAATCATATTCGTGTTGTCATTTTTTTCCACCAATTTTAGCCACGATTTATACTAATGAACTTTCCTTCTCCATAGCTGGAGGATTCTTTTCCACGTAGGGTGGAGGCATGTCCATCATTCGTTGTATAGGATCTTGTGAGACTAAAGGATAAGGAAATGTTTTTTCCTGCTGAATGGCATCCTTCTTATTACTTTTTATGTTCTTAACATTTGATGCCTTCTGATCACACCATCCTTGGTTGGGTTTTAGTGGCTCTAGGGATCATAACACTCCTTTAGGGCATGAACTCTATAGATGCCCAGACCGCTGACAATATTTGCATCTAAAAGTTGCATTTTCATAGTCCAGAGGTTGATGAAGTTCCTTTCCATCCCATTTTAGGATGATTTTGTCTGAGAGGCCTACACTTAAATCCAATTCAACACAAATGTAGACAAATGAGAAGAACCCCTTAGTTATTTTGTCCTTATATGTTTTGATAAAGCATCCAAGATCATTTCCAATAGCTTGTAGAAAATATGGTTGAATCCACTAGAGGGGTAAGTTTGGGAGTCTTACCCAAACTGGAGTGTCTAGAGTCGTTATGGTTAGCAGGTTGAACTCTAGGAACCCTAGTTGAATAGAGAGTCCTGAAGAACCCCAAAAATATGGACCCTAGTCAAAAACCCCCTATTGATCTACAAGACCTTTGAAGATGACTATAAAATAACCTTTGAAACAAAATAGCAAATCTAAGTTCTATGTCTAATTCTGGAAAACCCAATCCCTAAGGGCAGAATCTGAGGGACATAATCCATTAAAGTGATATATGACCGCATGTTGAACATAAAAATGAATCTTTAGCGTGGTGAAGAGCCCATTCTTCTGGAGCTTCCAATGAATGCAACCACAAAGGCTTGGCCAACAAGAGTGTTCAATGGTTGGGAACTAGAGTCTAAATTGAGAGCTTCTCTAAATAACTCGGGTTTTCAGGTAGAGGATGCCTCATTTCCTTTTGCACTTCTTAGAATTCCAACAATGAGGAAGATAAAGGCATCCTTCTTGATACCATACATGATACCATAATCCCTCAAAGTATTTTCAAAATTTAATTGCCTCCCCTCATAAAGTATTCTCAAACTCCCCTCTTCAATACCTGTTAGCTTATAAATTTTGTTTGTAAGTGAAAATTCAACCTCCTATTCACAAACCCTGAGGTAAGAAGATTTGTGAGAGAGGGTTTTGACACATATTGGAAATTTCTAGAGCTTAAAATCACTAGAACCATCTAATTGTTGCACTGCAAGTCTAGGAACACTATGAAGAAGCTCACTATCAGGGTTTGGTTATGCTTAATCAACATGATGAAAGATATCGGCGAGTCTCGCATCACCTTGAGAAGAGATAGGGGATTTTAGGCTTTAGGATCGAGATCAACAATGACGGTTGGGAAATCAGCCCCCTCCACCTCCTCTTGACAGGGTCTCACCTAGTTACCTGATGTGATTGTCACTCGTGGCCGTTATGTTCTTGACAACTGTTTTTTGCAGCAACCCTAAACCACTTTTGGCCGCTCATTTTAAAGTTTATTTTATTCTTTGGTGCCATCTAGATTCCATATGCTTCCATTGAAAAAGAAATACATTAAGTCACACAGATCAATAGAGATTGTCAATCATCTATTTAAATATTTATAGTGAAAAATATATAATTCTCACAAA
>APFE031425809.1:0-38478 GCA_000404065.3 Pinus taeda | reverse complement strand
GATTAGGCATACCATCATGACACGAACCAATAAAGTCCTTCAACTGTAATGGAAAAAGATCCATTAGTTTATAAAACCAATGTCACAACGGGTTAACAAATTGACATAATAAAAAATTGGAACATAGAGACAAATACCTAGGTATTCACATTATATGTACACCATTCCATCCTCGGTGTTGTTAATTGTTGTGCCTGTGCTTATTATGTCTTAAAATTGAGGGTGAAATAACTGGACCACCAATTTATTATTGTGCTGGTCTTGTATCTCGAATTTAGTTGAACGATTTAAAATGATAAGAAACGTATATTTATAATTAAAAAAAAAACGTTAAGATTTGTATTATAAAACAAAAATCAATACATATTTTATAGAATTCATTTATAACTAAAAAATATACCTATTTTATAAAATCAGTTTATATAAAACACTGAGATTTATTTTATAAAACAAAATTATATAATTCATAAATTATTATTAATTTAAATTCTAATACTATTAATAACAGGAAATTACTACCATATTACTAATAAATCTGATGCCAATCTGTAATCTACCAGAAACCACCCATATTTTTTTTAAATTACAAATACACAAAGCAATTGATATTAAATCTAAATAAGAAAATTCCTATTCATTTCCAACAAAAACACTTTGCACTAAATTTAAAAACAACAATGTTTATTATATAAATTTATTATTAATTATTTAAAGTTTTATTTATCAGTATAATCATTTGAATTTTTTAAAATTTGATAAACAGATCACAACGGAATGAACTATTCTAAAATACAAAAGTAGAATCATTTATTTAACCTAATTACTCTCTAATTAATTATTCCTGGAACTAAACAGACAACAACAAAATCAACTATTCTAAAATACAAAAGTAAAATCATTTATTTAACCTAGTTACTGTCATTCAAATTCAAAGATATTCAATAAATTCAGCACAATAAGATTAATACTTGTAATCCATAAAAATTGCGTTGAGTATGAAATCAAGCTCCACAACTAAAACATACTTCATTTATTCCCGTGACTGCGAAAATTGGAAGTAAGAATAACCAACATCAAGATATTAAAACTTATTGTTATTATAAGTTGAGAGAAAAGAGCATTATCAGTGAGCAAAGTTAGCAGAAGTGAAGATGAAGTCCCTCAATATCCTTATTTGAAATAAAAATACTGACCATGGATAAATATAGAGGCGCCGATATATATAGGAACTGAAGGCTTCGTGCGCAGAGAAATGGCACTGCCGTCTCACATCTCTTAGTGATTCATATCAAAGTGACTGATTAAAGAAGAGAAATAAGAACAGTGTCATCTCGTCTGCGCGTGAAACACAGCACGCCCTCATTTTCTTGCCGATGATCTGATCTCTCCTCACTGCATCCATACACATAGTTACATAAGCAACTAAATTCACATGGAAACACAACGATACATTCTCATATTTATAAGGGTGTTCTCAACGTTATTGTTATTGTGTATCCTATAAACTAGGTTTTTTTTATTGCTTTTTTTAAAGTCATTTATTTTTGTGGATGGTAGATTTAGAATATTTTGACAATTTTCTTAGAATATTTAAAAATGAGTAAAATCAAGCTTCGATATCTATGATTTATATAGTTATAAGAGGGATCAAGTGTTTTTTTTTTTTTTTTCTTCTTTCACTTTTTATCAATATGTATATTTTTTTTTTTTGTCTATATCACCCTCGAAGCATATATTCTTTTTCTCTAATCTATCTATTTATCTTTTCATCTTCTTCTCCCTTTTCTCAAAAGCCTAGAAAGATCTAATTACCATAAAATTTTCAAAAAAATCAAATTACCATTAAAATATCAAAATATTATAATATCTTTGACTCAAAAATTACCAGAGGCCTGGTGTCTCCTGAAGCCTCCTTATATGTCTGGTAGTCAATTATGTGCGTTTAGGGTATGATTTCAATCGACATCCAAAAATAAGTTATACATTATACTCTGCAAAGAAGATAGGCAATCGAATCTCTATCTTCATATGATTTGGTTGGACCCTCGAATATCAATATTTAACTGAATGGATAACCATTCCTAGGCTTCTGGAAATTAGCTTTGATAATTCTGGGCTTCTGCACGTATGTTCGTAACGTAATTATTGGTGTTTTACTTCATCATATATTCTATACCATTCGTTTAATTATGATCACTTCTATTAAAAAAAATAAAAGCTAAAGCATAAAGGTTTAATTTAAGCAGAAAGGTTGCTTCTGTCAAGTGGGTGTAGGACCATATAAAGAAGTGTGACGCATGGCTATAGAAGACAAGACCGACGTCACTTAACGTGACATCGGAAAGAATTACCTTCTCGCAATTGGCAACTTTTATCTTGATTTCAGATTCACATAACATACTTTTAGGTTGTTTGGGCTCACCTTTCCGTCTTTTTTTAAAAAGAAAGATATTGATATTCATTATCGTATATGTTTATTATCGGAAAACTTTTAGAACTAAAAGTTTGTGTTACATTTGACATTATTTGCGCAGAGCTCGAGGTATGGAATTTAATTAGGACGTAAGGCGTTTCCATTTGAAATGAATTGCCTTAGCCATCGCCGTGTCTTATTGTTGACCGTAGATTTGTGGTGTTAGATGATTGAATGAATTGTGATCGTTGATCTGTTGGATCCAAAACTGAATGAGGAAGCGGGACGGACGCACAGTCCAGTGAAAGAGACAGCGACGGGGCACTCATAGAATCAGAACCTATCAAAATACCACCACGCCCAAAGCTTGTTACGCCGAAGAAAATGGCGAAGCGGCAACCAGGACGAGTCCCCGAAGCGTTTTACCGTCGTGGGAGACAAACGGCCATGGCGAATTCGCATTGGAAAAGTCTCACGATCTTAAATTCACAGCCTTGGAGGATGGTGGGGACCTTAAAAAGCACGCGATTTTGGGAAAAAAAGCACGGAGAATGGAATAACCAGGGTTTTTTCTTTTAATTCGCGTGAACATCGGTGCCTAATATTCAGAGAGTTATTTTTGAGCCCTGATCTTTGCAACACAAAATCAAAATCAAAAGATCAAAATGTATGGGTTTCTCAATTGTAATGCAACCCTAGCCTAGCCATTGTAGAGGAACCAGATTTGTAAAGGGTTAGTGTTTTATAGTCTGTCCCAGGTGCCAATAACAGCCCCAAGTATGCTTTAACTCTGTACAGGTCCCAGATTTTGTGCAAATTTACTATGCGTAGTTAGGCATTTGAAGTGAAATAGTCGTAAACAATTTAGAAGAAATTACTTCAATTCTTGGCAGGTTGGAGCAGTTTTTGCTAGTGCTAGAGATAAAAATATTGTACTGTTTGTTGGAAACTGTTTAGTTCTTCCGGGTCGTGATTTCTAGACATAATTATTTTGTTTGGCTTTTTTTCAGCAGTCGTCACTTGCTGCTGCCAGAGTAGACAACTTTTACTATCCCCCAGAATGGACTCCACAGCAGGTACTGGAATATTTATTGTTATTTCTATTGTTATTTTTTCCTGAAAGTCTCCTGTAATTTCATACGAGAGCTTCATTTATACCGATTTTTTGTAGAATTTTCTCTGTAATTTTAATATTCTTATAACAATTCTACCATTCAGTTGAATTTATTAAATCATTATGAATTTCTTAATCACCAGGGCTCATTGAACAAGTTTCATGGACAATATGCTTTGCGGGAGAGAGCAAGAAAGATAGATCAGAGCATTCTAATAATAAGGTATATGGTTTATTTGGATTCTAATGAGCTATGCGAAGAGGCTTATAGCTTCCTGTTTGCTCTAATTTATCTCTTGTAGACATCAAATATGTTTATGATTTCATTTCATGTTCTGTGAAGAGTCGTTTCAACTAATAGAAATCTGGTAGATGTGAAATTGAGATGGGTTCATTGTCTGCTTTAATTGTGTACACTCTTTTGGATTTGTCCTCTATTCATAGAATCCCTTGATATTTGATCATTCGAACTTGTTGCCAGTACATTCATATACATTCTTTCATAAACTTTCTATATTGCTTATTGTATATACCCAACAAGAATTTTTTGTTCTTTTCAACTCTCTATGTGATTGCGTGGAACAAATATAACCTTTGATTAGATGTAATTTAGTGGACATAGTTGTATTTTGATTCTGATGATAGATGACATGAATTGTTCAAATGATAATGATCAGTAATTACTAATAATTTTGGTGTTGGTGTTAATGCTGTCAAGTATTATACACATATGATATGCTGAACTCTATGAGATTATTGTTTTATGTTGTATGATGTATCTTTGTATAGACGAGAATTAGCCCTTAGTTGAATTATACAAATCATTGGTTGAATTTTGCACTAATGCTTTTATATATTTAGGAAGTAAGGCGTTTCCATTTGAAATGAATTGCCTTAGCCGCCGCCGTGTCTTATTGTTGACCGTAGATTTGTGGTGTTAGATGATTGAATGAATTGTGATCATTGATCTGTTGGATCCAAAACTGAATGAGGAAGCGGGACGGACGCACAATCCAATGAAAGAGACAGCGACGGGGCACTCACAGAATCAAAACCTATCAAAATACCACCGCGCCCAAAGCTTGTTACGCCGAAGAAAATGGCGAAGCGGCAACCAGGACGAGTCCCCGAAGCGTTTTATCGTCTTGGGAGACAAACGGCCATGGCGAATTCGCATTGGAATGGTCTCACGATCTTAAATTCACGGCCTTGGAGGATGGTGGGGACCTTAAAAAGCACGCAATTTTGGGGAAAAAAAGCACGGAGAATGGAATAACCAGGGTTTTTTCTTTTAATTCGCGTGAATGTCGATGCCTAATATTCAGAGAGTTATTTTTGAGCCCCGATCTTTACAGCACAAAATCAAAATCAAAAGATCAAAATGTATGGGTTTCTCAATTGTAATGCAACCCTAGCCTAGCCATTGTAGAGGAACCAGATTTGTAAAGGGTTAGTGTTTTATAGTCTGTCCCAGGTGCCAATATCAGCCCCAAGTATGCTTTAACTCTGTACAGGTCCCAGATTTTGTGCAAATTTACTATGCGTAGTTAGGCATTTGAAGTGAAATAGTCGTAAACAATTTAGAAGAAATTACTTCAATTCTTGGCAGGTTGGAGCAGTTTTTGCTAGTGCTAGAGATAAAAATATTGTACTGTTTGTTGGAAACTGTTTAGTTCTTCCGGGTCGTGATTTCTAGACATAATTATTTTGTTTGGCTTTTTTTCAATAGTCGTCACTTGTTGCTACTAGAGCAGACAACTTTTACTCTCCCCGAGAATGGACTCCACAGTAGGTACTGGAATATTTTTTGTTATTTCCATTGTTATTTTTTCCTGAAAGTCTTATGTAATTTCATACGAGTGCTGCATTTATACCCATTTTTTGTAGAATTTTCTCTGTAATTTTAATATTCTTATAACAATTCTACCATTCAGTTGAATTTATTAAATCATTATGAATTTCTTAATCACCAGGGCTCATTGAACAAGTTTCATGGACAATATGCTTTGCGGGAGAGAGCAAGAAAGATAGATCAGAGCATTCTAATAATAAGGTATATGGTTTATTTGGATTCTAATGAGCTATGCAAAGAGGCTTATAGCTTCCTGTTTTCTCTAATTTATCTCTTGTAGACATCAAATATGTTTATGATTTCATTTCATGTTCTGTGAAGAGTTGTTTCAACTAATAGAAATCTGGTAGATGTGAAATTGAGATGGGTTCATTGTCTGCTTTAATTATGTACACTCTTTTGGATTTGTCCTCTATTCATAGAATCCCTTGATATTTGATCATTCGAACTTGTTGCCGGTACATTCATATACATTCTTTCATAAACTTTATGTATTGCTTATTGTATATACCCAACAAGAATTTTTTGTTCTTTTCAACTCTCTATGTGATTGCGTGGAACAAATATAACCTTTGATTAGATGTAATTTAGTGGACATAGTTGTATTTTGATTCTGATGATAGATGACATGAATTGTTCAAATGATAATGATCAATAATTACTAATAATTTTGGTGTTGGTGTTAATGCTGTCAAGTATTATACACATATGATATGCTGAACTCTATGAGATTATTGTTTTATGTTGTATGATGTATCTTTGTATAGATGAGAATTAGCCCTTAGTTGAATTATACAAATCATTGGTTGAATTTTGCACTAATGCTTTTTATATATGAAAAGTGTTGTCAATTGATCTAATTTCTTAATGCTTTCTGAATTTTTTGTCTTAAATATACAAATTCGAAATGCCTTTCAATATCTGGTGTGGTGGTTGCCAATCTATGATTGCAAAGGGTGTTCGATTCAATCCTGAAAAAAAGCAAGTTGGAAATTATTACTCTACAAAGGTATGCGTTATCAAAGTGGAATTTTTTTTACTTTACTTCATACTAAATGAAATAATTAAGACTATTTGGGTAAGTGCATTGAGATCAAAGTCTCAAGAGTAATGAGAGTGGGAAATGGCAAGAAAGATGCAGGTGTGAGAGGAAGAAGAGAATTTCTAAGAATTTGAAGAAAGGGGATGGCAAGAGATTACATATTACCATAATCCTAAATGCTGTGGTTTTCTTGTTTCTTTACAGATATGGAGTTTCACTATGAAGGCAGTGTGTTGCAAACAGGAGATAGTAATCCACACTGATCCAAAGAACTGTGAATATGTTATAATTAGTGGAGCAGAACGTAAAAATGAGGAGTTTGATGTAGAATATGCAGAGACTCTTGCCCTTCCCGCAGATGAAGGTCTAGTTTTTCTTCAAAATTGCTCTTTTATTTCAGCGTGCAAATCTGCTTTCCCTTTCATTATCATGTCTTGTCTTTTGCTTGTACTAGTTAAATATAATATTTATCAGCTTGTAGAAAGGTATTCTTTGCAGAGAGGGGGAAGCTGGAAGATCACTTTTATCGTTTAGAACATGAAGGAGAAGATCTATAGAAAGGAAAAGAGGCTGACCCTTTCCTAGTACACCTCCAGCGTTCGTCTGATCTTAAGCATGCAGATGACTATTCCCGTAACAGATCCCTGAGAGCTGAAATTAGAGTGAGTCATGTACTTTATAAATGTTTACTATTTTTGCTTTTACTAGTGGTTAATTTCATTTGGATTCCCTTTGATTTAAAAGTTGATGTTAGTTTTTTCAAATTTAATATATTGACTGTTTACATTTTTACTATCCTTCATGATTCACTATATTTAGAAGAGTCAAAAGAAACATGTTGCTGAAGAAACTGCTCATTCAAGAAAGAGCGGGTTAGGCATAAGATTGCTTCCCGTCTCCAAAGAAGATACAGAAGAGAACCATAAATTGTAAGTTGTAAATGCAGCAGAGACACACAAGGCACAATTTTTGAAGACCTTCTAAGTGCCTTCGATCCTCAAAGTTATATGCCAATGTACTGGATCTGGTTGTCACCATCCAGATCCCTAGCTCCAAGATAACTACTTAATTTTGCAAGCAAGTCCACTATTTTATTGTATGTCCTGGACCACGTTAGATTACAAAGCATTTACTTTTTTTTAAAGAAACACAAGGCTCCATTTTGCAAATCCGTATCTTTTGGTCCCATATGTTCCAAGTGATATAATTATATATTAAGGCTCGTGACTGCCCAATTCCAAAGATATTCTGATGTCTACAATCATTTTCAATAATTTAGCAACACCTGGTTTTAATTCTAGAGAAATATCGTTCCTCCAACTGCTGTGGTTTCTTTTAGCTACTTCATCACAAAATTTAAAAATCCGTTTACTTGTTTTTGAATTTCTAATATAGCAGATGCCTTGATTCTCTACTTTTATTGACACGTTTTCTCCAGTTGCAGTTATTTTATCACAATCTACCCCTCATATTCAATCCAGATCCTCTACTTAGTCATATCCAGCATTTTGGCAGATATGGGATTTACAAAGAAGATGGCAATGATTGAAATCTATTTATGAGATCTTGGAAGAAAATCCTACTCCTGGGAAGTTGAATTCTCCAAATGATATATTTGCACAGAATATCATTAGGCGATTAGGCCAACAATGTTGTAGGTATTGCAGATTTTGAGTGGAGAAGCTCTAGTTCCTCATGTTCCTCGAGGCAAGCCTAACAAGCTGTTTCATTCTAACCTTCTTCTGAGTCTTCAAGAGGTTGTATCTGATTGTGATCAGAGCCAGGTTTCCAGTTTGTCCATGAGCATCAAGGACTATACTTGAATGTGATTGATAATCTTTTAGAGTTCAGTGAATTCATTTTGATGAGAATGAAATGAGCAGAATGCCGCTGGTTGGATTTCTCTGTTCACATCTCGATCCTAGAGCTAGATCGACAATGATGCATGTACTACATATTTTGAGTGGAGAATCTCCATTTCCTCATGTTCTTCAGCGCAAGCCTAGCATGTCATTTCATTCTAACCATATTCTGAGTTTACGAGTTCTGTCTATTTCTTGAATGACTTGAGTTCTACGCTATGGCATGTTGATCCGTGGTCTAATCACTTATCCCAGGTTGAAGTAAGGTTGCATTGTTTATTAGTATGATTCATTTTTCTACGTTGTTTTGTTGCTTCGTGGATTATACATTCCCATAACAAGAAATGTATAATGCAACTTCCTCATGAAAAAATATAAAAACATTTAGCTGAGAATCTTTTGAAAGAGGTAATATATTGTGGATGCCAATTTGGTTTTTGATGAAGCTTTGATTTTCATTTCAATGAGCTTAATTATGGAATTTCCAACCACATAAAAAGAGTCAAACGCCTTCTGTTGTTTTAGTTTTGATTTGATCTTAATGAGATTCATTACGGCATTTTCAATCACAGGAATGAAACTTTAAGAATCCCATTTTTTTTATTAAACTCTAAATTTTGATCTTATTGACATTAGTTATGGCTACTACAGGCATAGAAACTAAATTTCAAGAATCTGAATTTTAATCTTGATCTTAATGAGTTTAATTATGGTGTTTTTTATCACAGAAACCAAATCTCAAGAACACCCGAGTTTGATTTTTATCTTAGTGAGCTTCATTATGGCATTGTCAGTCATAGAAACAGAACATCAAGAACCTCATGTCTTTGATGAAATTTTTGTTATGATCTTAATGAGCTTATTTATGGTGTTTTAAATCAGAGAAACAAAATCTAAGAACCTGATGCTTTTGATTTCCACATGCACATCTACTCCCTTCTGCATCAACATCATAAAAAGAAAGCATTCCTTTTCCAAATACGTCCCAATTCTCTGTTTTATGTTTCATGGGAATGGGTCTGTGGGGGATACATTGGGGATTCTCCTGTTCTTTATTTTGGGTTCCCATTCTACCCCCAGGTTTGAGCAAGGTGTCCATTCTGTCTACCACTTGGCCTATCCTGGAGGAAAAAGTTTTTAAAATTTCCAATAGATAGAAGGTGCGGAACACCACAGAAATGAAATCTTAAAATCCCCATTGTTTTGGTTAAATTTTGATTTTATCTCATGAACTTAAAATGTTGTCAGATGTGGAATCCTAGGAACTCTGGGCTTTTGATTGATTTGATTTTGACCCTAATGAGCTCATGTATGACATTTTCAATCATAGAAACAAAATCTTGAAAACACATTGTCTTTTATTAGATTTTGATAAAAACCTCATGTTCTTTATTGCATTTTGATTTTTTAATCTAGGAGAATAGGCATTTTGATAAAATTGCAATATGAGGTTTATTTCAATTACCTTAGGATACTTCGATCATAATGAGCTGCATGGTTTATTTCAATCGCAGAGAAGAAAACTCAAAATCCTGATGCTTTTGAGTAACTTTTGGTGAAAATCCATATTTAAATATTTTTCTTAAACAAAATATTTGATTCTGGGAGAATAGGCTTTTTGTTTTGTTTCAATCACAATTCCAAGTTTGTTTCAATTATAGCTCCGACCTTAAGGCAGTTTCAATGACAGGAATGTTACACACAGAGATATAACACAGAAATGGGTAATATTTGTATTAGCAAAAAGCCACAGCTGAGCTGGGCAGCTTAGCGCAATACAAAAAAAAGATGTTGTCAACAAAAACCACCATATCTATCTAGCTGTATGTGTTGGGTATAGAATATCCAAATCATCATTTCACAGAGTATTTAAAAAAGTTTTTGCTAGGATGAACTCTATAAAAGACACTTAAAATTGACATTGTTTTACATTATATGAAATACTAATGAAAAGCATGCTTGCTGAGAGCTTCATCTTGATCGGTATTAGCGGGGTGAGATTCCTGATAATCGAAGTCCATCTCTTCAATCACTTGTTGAGGTCAAAAACCATATAACTATCGTGGAGCATTTAGCTTCCAAAACTTGGATTTGCCTCCTCTTCTGCACAAGAGTGTATATAAACTAAGTTTAAGAACCCCAAGCTTTTGATCAAGATTTGATTATCATTCCAATGAGCTTAATTATGGCATTTCCAACCACAGAAACGGAATCAGACGCCTGCTGTAGTTTCAGTTTTGATTTTGATCTTAATGAGCTTCATTATGGCGTTTTCAATCACAAGAATGAAACTTTAAGAATCCCATGTTTTTTATTAAACTATAATTTTTTATCTTAATGAGATTAGCTATGGCAATTATAGGCATAGGAACTAAATTTCAAGAATCTGAATTTTAATCTTGATCTTAATGAGTTTAATTACGATGTTTTTGATCACAGAAACCAAATCACAAGAACACCCGAGTTTGATTTTTATCTTAGTGAGCTTCATTATGGCATTGTAAGTCACAGAAACAAAACATCAAGAACCTCATGTCTTTGATGAAATTTTTGTTATGATATTAATGAGATTATTTATGCTGTTTTAAATCACAGAAACAAAATCTAAGAACGTGACGCTTTTAGGCTTCGTTCTTAATGAGTTCCATTATGCTGCTTTCAATCACAGAAGAGGCTCTTTTGAAACCGTTGCAATGTAAGTTTTATCTCAATTACCTTCGAGGGTTCATTCTTAATGAGTTCCATTATGTTGCTTTCAATCAAAGAAGAGATTTAAAAGACTCGACATTTTGTTTAAAATTATTTTGGAATAGGCTCTTTTGAAACAGTTGCAATGTAAGTTTTATTTCAGTTACCTTTGAGGCTTCATTCTTAATGAGTTCCTTTATGTTGCTTTCAATCACGGAAGAGATTTAAAACACTCGACGTTTTGTTTAAAATTATTTTGATTTTATTGAGCTTAATTACGATGTTTTCAATCATAGAAATGAAATCTTAAAATCCCCATGCTTTTGGTTAAATTTTGATTTTATCTCCATAACTTAATTATGTTATCAGATATGGAATCCTCGGAACTCTATGCTTTTGATTGATTTGATTTTGACCCTAATGACCTCAGGTATGACATTTTCAATCATAGAAACAAAATCTTGAAAACGCATTGTTTTTTATTAGATTTTGATAAAAATCTCATGTTCTTTATTGCATTTTGATTTTTTAATGTGGGAGAATAGGCATTTTGATATAATTGCAATCTGAGGCTTATTTCAATTACCTTGGGACACTTTGATCATAATGAGCTGCATGCTTTCTTTCAATCACAGAGAAGAAAACTCAAAATCCTGATGCTTTTGAGTAATTTTTGGTGAAAAACCATATTTAAATATTTTTTATTAAACACAATATTTGATTCTGGGAGAATATGCTTTTTCTTTTGTTTCAATCATAATTCTAGGTTTGTTTCAATTATAGCTCTGACATTAAGGTAGTTTCAATGACAGGAATGGTACACATGGAGATATAAAACAAAAATGGGTAATATTTGTATTGGAAAAAAGCCACAGCTGAGCTGGTTAGCTTAGCGCAATATAAAAAAAGATGTTAACAAAAACCACCATATCTAACTAGATGTATGTGTTGGGGATGCTTTCGATTAAATTTTGATTTTGATTTTAATGAGCTTTATTATGGTGTTTTCTATCACAACAACAAAACCTTAACATCCCCATGCTTTTGATTTTGATCTAATTAACTTAATTATAGCGTTTTCAATAATAGAAACCAATTCTTGCATTTGATTAAAGTATGGTTTTGATCTTAATGAGCTTAATTATACCATTTTCAATCATAGAAACAGAATCTCAAAGCCCCACTTTTGATTAAATTTTGTTTTTGATCTTATTGATCTTAATTATGGCGTTTTTTATCACATAAACAAAATCTTTTTCTATGAAATTTTGATTTTGTTTGTAATAAGGTTAATTATGGCATTTTCAATCACAGAAACGAAACCTTAAGAACCCCACGCTTTTCATCAAGCTTTGATTTTCATTCCAATAAGCTTAATTATGGCATTTCCAACCACAGAAACAGAATCAAACGCCTATGTTGCTTCATTTTTGATTTTGATCTTAATGAGATTCATTATGGGGTTTTCAATCACATGACATGCACATCTACTCCCTTCTGCATTAGCATCATAGAAAGAAAGCATTCATTTTCCAAATACGTCCCAATTCTCTGTTTTAAGTTTCAGAGGAATGGGCCTGTGGGGGATACATTGGGGATTCTCCTGTTCTCTATTTTGGGTTCCCACTCTTGCCCCAGTTCTGAGCAAAGTGCCCATTCTGTCTACCACTTGGCCTATCCTGGAGGCAAAAAGTTTCTAAAAATTCAAATAGATAGAAGGTGCGGAACACCACAAAAATGAAATCTTATAATCCCCATGATTTTGGTTAAATTTTGATTTTATCTCAATGAACTTAATTATGTTGTCAGATATGGGATCGTAGGAACTCTAGGCTTTTGATTGATTTGATTTTGACCCTAATGAGCTCAGGTATGACATTTTCAATCATAGAAATAAAATCTTGAAAATGCTTTTCTTTTTATTATATTTTGATAAAAACCTCATGTTCTTTATTGCATTTTGATTTTTTAATCTGGGAGAATAGGCATTTTGATATAATTGCAATTTGAGGTTTATTTCAATTACCTTAGGACACTTCGATCATAATGAGCTGCATGCTTTCTTTCAATCATAGAGAAGAAAACTCAAAATCTTGATGCTTTTGAGTAATTTTTGGTGAAAACCCATATTTAAATATTTTTTATTAAACACAATATTTGATTCTCGGAGAATAAGCTTTTTGTTTTGTTTCAATCACAATTCCAAGTTTGTTTCAATTATAGCTCTAACCTTAAGGCAGTTTCAATGATAGGAATGTTACACACGGAGACATAAAACAGAAATGGGTAATATTTGTATTAGAAAAAAGCCATAGCTGAGCTGGGCAGCTTAGCGCAATACAAAAAAAAGGTTGTGTTAACAAAAATCACCATATCTATCTAGCTGTATGTGTTGGGTATAGAAGATCCAAATCATCATTTCACAGAGTATTTAAAAAAGTTTTTGCTAGGATGAACCCTATAAAAGACACCTAAAATTGACATTGTTTTACATAATATGAAATACTAATGAAAAACATGCTTGCTGAGAGCTTCATCTTGACCCGTATTAGTAGGGTGAGATTCCTGATAATCAAAGTCCATCTCTTCAATCACTTGTTGAGGTCACAATCTATATAACTAACGTGGAGCATTCAGCTTCCAAAACTTGGATTTGCCTCCTCTTTTGCACAAGAGTGTCTATAAACTAAGTTTAAGAACCCCACGCTTTTGATCAAGCTTTGATTTTCATTCCAATGAGCTTAATTATGGCATTTCCAACCACAGAAATGGAATCAAATGCCTGCTGTTGTTTCAGTTTAGATTTTGATCTTAATGAGCTTCTTTACGGCGTTTTCAATCACAAGAGTGAAACTTTAAGAATCCCATGTTTTTTATTAAACTCTAATTTTTTATCTTAATGAGATTAGTTATGGCGATTACATGCATAGAAACTAAATTTCAAGAATCTGAATTTTAATCTTGATCTTAATGAGTTTAATTATGGTGTTGTTGATCACAGAAACCAAATCTCAAGAACACCCGAGTTTGATTTTTATCTTAGTGAGCTTCATTATGGCATTTTCAGTCACAGAAACGGAACATCAAGAACCTCATGTCTTTGATGAAATTTTTGTTATGATATTAATGAGCTTATTTATGGTGTTTTAAATCAGAGAAACAAAATCTAAGAACCCGATGCTTTTGATTTCAATGCGGACACATGACATGCACATCTACTCCCTTCTGCATTAGCATCATAGAAAGAAAGAATTCCTTTTCCAAATACGTCCCAATTCTCTGTTTTAAGTTTCAGGGTAATGGGTCTGTGGGGGATACATTGGGGATTCTCCTGTTCTTTATTTTGGGTTCCCACTCTGCCACCAGTTTTGAGCAAGGTGCCCATTCTGTCTACCACACTGCCTATCCTAGAGGCAAAAGTTTTTAAAAATTCCAATAGATAGAAGGTGTGAAACACCACAGAAATGAAATCTTAAAATCCCCATGCTTTTGGTTAAATTTTGATTTTATCTCAATGAACTTAATTATGTTGTTAGATATGGAATCCTAGGAACTCTAGGCTTTTGATTGATTTGATTTTGACCCTAATGAGCTCAGGTATGGAATTTTCAATCATAGAAACAAAATCTTGAAAACACATTGTTTTTTATTAGATTTTGGTAAAAACCTTATGTTCTTTATTTGAGCAGAATAGCAAGCAAGAAGTATGCGTCTCCAACTACGCATAAATCTCGAATGGTGTTCAGTATGCCATCATTCAACATGCATCTTCCACTAACAATATATAAATCCCCATGGCAAATGTAACTTCATTTCCATTCATTCCAAATTCATTTTAACACAACTCACTTGCAAAGTATTACTAATAAATTTCCACAACCGATTTACATATTACAACTTCTAACAAAATATACATTTTGTAGGTTCATTACTGCTTCTTCAGGTCTTCGATGCCTCCAAAAAGTTTTGATACAATGTCAAATATGGAATGACAAGCACAAAGTTCTTTAGAATATTATATTTACTATTTGTATTTTCCATTTGAAACTTGAAAAAGGATGTTTCAAGATCAAATACCATTTTGATAGTTTATGTCTTCACAACCCATTCATTATCAATGGGTTTTAACATATTTTGTTAGCAAAATCAATTTATTTCAATGAATATAATACATGTTATCAATATGTCTTCATATTAATTAGATTTCTTGTTTGATTAATGATTACTTAAATAACCCTATCCAAATCGATATGGATACGGAGTTCTTGTTCACGTTTCGCGTGAATTCATTCCTTTACGTTCACCTTCAACTACGCAATTTCAATCCAGATATGAAGGTGTCTAAAAAAGTTGAATGGACATTTAAGACTACTTGCATTCTTTTTCGTAGACACTTTAACCCCCAAATATGCTTTTCGACATGGCTTCCTCAAATTAAAACTCAAATACATCGACTCTTGCTTTCAAAAAAGCCCATAAAAGCCCATTCACATTTCAATATTCTTCCACACACTATGCCTTACGGCGTTTCCTTTGCAACATTAAGTGCAAATGCTAGTTTAATTCAATTCAATTCCATTCCATTGGAGTCGAGGTGAGGAATTGTTTTCTGGCTTAAAAATGTCAAAATTAAGGCAAAAAGAATTCAAAAAGTCTTGTAATTTAATTTAATTTAATTGGAGTCATTTTTGGAGCGGAGGAATTTTTCTGATGATTAAAAGTGTTCAAAATTAAGGCAAAAATACTTCAAAATGTCTTGTAGAGATAGTATTTTAATCATGTTTTTGATGGTAGAAATAAATTCAGCACCAACAAAAACTTCTAGAGAACCCAAAATTATGAAATTTACAGCTTTTATTTAGATTTACAAAAATCTATCATATTTTTTCAAAATATGACCAAAATTTCCATAACAAAAAAACAAAATCGTTAGACTACTACAGCTACCTCACCCCCATATGCCAGCCTCTGCAAAGAATAAATGCACAAATAATGTTAATGCATTGTAATTTAAGAAAAGAAATATCTTACACGATTAAAGGGTTGGTTCACTCACAGGGAAGTCAATTATTTTATTTTTAATTATTTAGAATTTTTTATCCTGAAGATGAACCACACTAGTTGGGTCCAAATGCCTAGATGAGAATATATCTTATGTGATTTTCCCAAAGATGTTGTTAAAATTATTATGGATCAAGATGCCTTAACTCAAAAAATTTAGGGGTCACAAGGGAAGATGCCCCTTGGCACCATTTTTCTTCCCCTTGGTATCCAAAATTCTTAGTACACTCATTATCGAAACAAAGATAAATGGATTATTCAACGATATACAAGTTAACGAATCCATTGAGGTAACCCACTTGTCATTTAAAGATGGCATTGTACTTTTTGGTAAAAGGATTTTGAGGGAAAAGGAGTTACTTAAAAAGTATCGTAGACTTATTGCGCAAAGCAATAAGAATGAAAATCAATATTAAGATATCTTGTATTTTATAAAATGGTCTAAGTGATGATTTCATAAGGAGATAAGAGAAACATAAATGTATATATATACTAGGTAAATATGTCCATGTATATACCTATAGATATATTTATATTATGTGGTAGATTTGTCAACATATATAATATTGACATACATAACATATTATGTCAGTGTACTAATGGTGATCCTCAATGGGAAAAATTGCAAAATGAGGACCACCACACAAGCAATGAAATATTTATCCTACAAATATAATAGGGATTTGTATTATGGCCCTAACCATGGTGTAAGAACAACCACTAGCATATTAGGGACAATCACATAACATAGATGAATTAATATAATGATTAGAGAATTAAAATATAACAAATTAGGATGCTTTTACAACCCTAAACTAAAGTATTAATCTCTTAATCTATTTATATATTGTGCTTACCCAATGATGACAACCACTAGTATACCAAAACATTATGTATTCAATAGATATAGTATTACTACATGTATGTTGGTATACATACTAGTATAAATATTAAGAATAAATCCTCAAACCACAGAACATAACTTGTATAGGATATCATCCTTCTTAATGAGGGATATGAGAACTTATATGGGGTTTTGTGCACTAGGGATAATCTAAAGCTTTGTGAACTAGGGTTGAGTTTGAGACCATGGTCAAGGAAGAAATTGAGAGACACTAACTTGAGTTTCTTGAGCTAAAGGGCCATGATCAAAGCCATGAACACAACATGGATTCTTTAATATGTATCATTTTCTTACAAGATTGAAGTGGACATGATAAGGAGTTTTTTCACAATAGGGACATGGGTATTGGGGCATTAAGAAGATAAGGTCCTTATCATAATTGGGTTCCCACTATAAAATGGTTTTGTTTCATTATGAATTGGTTAATGTTTTTACTTATTTTGTGTAGTGTTTTATAACCCATATATCTAAAATTTAAATTAAAGGTTTAAAATATAAAAAATGTAATAAACTAGATTAAAGAGATAAGTAACATGAGATATGTGAAATATACCCTTGTATTATGATAATTAGGGAAGGTAATGGAAACATAGTTTTCATCTGTTTTGAGGGACCTTTTTGTATCTAGCTTTGACTATTCACCCAAGATTGCATAAGGACTTGCAAAATCTCAGGTGTGGGGGATAAATTGGGCCTCCATTTTGTGGCCATTATTACTATTATAGTGTGCGTTTTTCCCTTTATACTCCCTCATATAGCCTATTATCATTCCCTTTTGTCACAATAATTTTCATTATGGTCATCACATGCTAATAAGTTATGATGTTGTTATGATTTTCCCTTATTTTTAATTATTTATGTGAGCTAAAGATTGCCTTTTCTAATTTGAGTATCAAATTTTGTAACACTAGTCAAAATATGGTAACTCAAATCATTAGTTGTCATATCTATGCACCCCCAAGGTGAAATATGCCACATGGTTTTCATTTCTAGGTGGTTTGAGATGGATTAGTGTTGGCGGGATTGCTTCCAATTACAAAAGGAAGGAACAAACTCATGTTTAATGCTCAATAATCTTTGTGACCGAGGCTTGATTCATCAAGACTTTAACCCTATCCATAATACATCAAGTTTGAGCACTAGTTTCACCTCATCCTTTCTATATATAATACATTTTTTTTTCCTTTTCTAAGTATTAATGCATATTGGATTGAGTTTGTCTCTAATATGCACACTTCATGATTTGACCTTAGCTCCATCCCTAATAACATCTCTCTCGCTATTTCCGCAACTTGACTAGAGTTAAGGACTTTAAACTTCACAATATGATATATACTCAAAATTATAGATATTAAACGCTCAAGCACTTGCATTAAATAAATTCTTGTTTCATTTCCTTTATGGTTGGAGTGAGATGACCTTATCTCATGATCTCTATCATTGATCAAGAATGTCTAGCTTGATCATTGGCTTTCCATCTATCACTATATGTATAGGAATTCAAGGCATCACCTAATAGACTAGGTCCTCCTTAAAAGCTTGTGCATTTCTCTAGATTTTAACTAACTAACTATGCATATAAAAAATGAATATCAAATTTCATGATTCATCCTTCCCATTGACTACCATGTCTAGATTTAGAGCCATGGATTTAATGATGGACAAAACTCTAGAGTTTAAAGACCTAGAAAATAATGATGCAAAAACCTTAGGATGACCCATTACCTTCATTAGAAACCTCCAAGCATATCCCCCAAGCCTTTAATTCTTAAAGTGGTCACGACCATGTAATATAATATACCCATAAAATATAACACAATAAATGATATATTTACTAACATATTAAAGGATATAACATAATATTTACTATTAATGCAACATATAGTATATCATTTAATAAATTAATAATTATTTCATTATCTTTACTAAAGTAATATAACTTTAGTTTTAATGATTATTTTAACATTGTCATTTTATTATTAAAGAGACAACTCTTTTTAGTATTTTCAATTTCTTGGTTTACTTAGTAAATGTAATTATCTTCTATCTCAATGATACATTTTCCTTATTTATTTATCAAATCCATTATCTTATTCTTTAACTCTCTTAATGATGAAGCTTGATATGGATTTGAAATGTCAAGACTATGGATACCAATGTGGATAATTTAGAAGCCTTACATTCTAAAACAACTCACCTTGAAAATAAGGAAATACATCATTAAACAATAAATATTTTCAAAAATTGTGAAATTTTGGAAAAACAACATTTGAAAAAAAATATTGTTGATACATTATGACGAAGAAGATTCTAAATGTCAAAAGAATACCTTGAAAAATTGATGATTTTAGAGTACTACATGTTAAACGAAGACAAAGGTAAAAACAACCAATAAATATGATTTTTCATCTCAAAAGTCAAGAATTCTAAAAACTTCTCATCAAATAGGCATCTATGATATTCTCAACTTTTCTATCTAAATAATATATGTTTTTGCTGATAATTTTTCATATATTATTTTTTATATCAATTTTAATTTTATTTAGTGAACTCAATTTTATTCTTCTTTCTAATTTAGCAAATTTTATTCTTCTTTCTAATTTAGCAATAAATATTTTGACAAGATCCTTGTATTTAAAAAAAAATTATGATGACGTAAAAGTTCACTTTAATCTTGTGTGCATTTATATAATTTTAATATTTGTTTCTAATTTAGCAAGAAATATTTTGACAAGATTCTTGTATTTGAAAAAAAAAAATAGTTATGTTGATATAAAAGTTCACTTTAATCTTGTTTGTGTTTATATATGTTGACAATGCGTGTTATTGGCACAAGGAATTTGTTTGAGAAAGGCTCACAAACACAAAGACTTGAAGCCATTTTATGTAATAAGACGTTGTGGTAATGTTATATGGATTAGTGCAGTGTACACGCACACAATATAAATCAATATAAATCAGCATATCTATAATAAAAGGTTACAAGTTTTTTATATTATTTTTTATTCAAAAACATTCTAAAAAGTTAACTTCATAATCTTAAAAAAAAAAGACTTATAAGAGAAAATCATTGCCATTATTATTGTAAATATTTTTCCTATAATATTGAAATTTTAATTAACTTAAAAATATTTTTGAAAAAATATTTAAATTTATAATACACACTTCATACTTTATAAGCATTAATTACACCTATAGGCATGTTTATTTTAGAATAAGTCTTTCAGGATTTTAATTACGCCGTAAGACGTTCCCCTATGAAATCAACTCTCCTCCTAATATATGTGTACATTTGTGGACCTTAAATTTTAGTGTTAGACGATTAAAATAATGTGAGCCATCCGATTAATTTGACCAGTATTAAGTTAGTTGAAAATTTAGTTACAAAATATACTGGCAGGCTCAGATGAACCTCACCCTTCTCGGCATTACCTAGATCGCTCTTGTTCAACTCTACTTCTAGGTGCTTGACGACAGGAGCAGAAAAGCAGAGCCCTGTACCCTCTATGATTGGTATTGTTCTTCTCTTCATTCCTATCAAGACTACATAGTCGTTGCCCATCATATCCTTCTTCCATGCTGGAGGGTTTTCTACCCATGGCACGAAATTAGAAAACATTTTGCGTCTCCATGGAAAAGCATTTTCTACCCTGTCTTCCGATTTCGTGTTCTACAACATTTTCTGCAGACAAATGGGGCCATTCACTACCATATAAATGCTCTGTAAGAGTTCTCAGTTAACCCTAAGTTGTTTTTCTTCTTTACTATCAATTTTACAAATTCTTTCTTTCTCCTTGTATTTTCATCATGACCACGGGAGCGAAACGGCAGAGCCTTGTACCCTCTACGATTGGTATTGGATATGCATTGAATAGTGTTCTATTTCTCCTCCATGCCCCGACGTGATTGCAGGTTTCTCTCTTCATTCCTGTCGAGACTGCAAAGTCGTTGCCCATTGTCTCCTTCTTCCATGGTGGAGGGTTTTCTACCCATGGCACGAAATTGGAAAACCCTTTGCATCTACATGGCAGAGCATTTTCTACCCTGTCTTCTGATTTCGTGTTCTACAAGATTTTTTGTAGATGGCTAACCAGGAGATGTAGTGTTAGTGATTTTCGTGGATTACAGGTGATCACCATAGCACTGATTTCCCATTCCATACTATGATTGTGTGCAGGCCATCACATGGTTTAGCTTCGACAATGGTAAGCCCCATTTGCTTGCCCATGTTATTTCTCTTGTTGTTTTCTCTCATTGGTGTTTGGGCCTAATGCTCTCAGGCCTGATATCTTGGCTTTTCCTGTCCCTCTTACTTTGTTGGTGGTGAGAGGTCATGATACATGGCAAGATTAGAAATTGGGATATGTTGAGTATCTGTGGAAGATAAAGAAGGTTGTTGAGCTTCTATTGTATAGTGAGGATATTCATGATTTTCACACATTTTAGTAAAGTTTAACTAGAAAATAATAGAATTAGTGTCATGTCAAATGTATTCTATGCCTCATACATGATTCTCACATGTTCTGTTGCAGTAAATCCGATCTAATCTTGTGTCAAACATTTTCTTGATCTGGTTTTGATTATCAATGCTTCAATGCTTCTTCTGATCTTTTTTTTTTGTTTTTTTGCTGCTTCTAATTTAATAAAGTTGTGAAACATCTACTCCTCAAGTATTCCAACTATGCGAGGGTTTAACATAGTGCTCAGCCTTTAAGGATTCTCCTCTTCCTTTGGACCCCGACATAGTTATCTTGATATGGGTTTTCCCTAAACTTCATCAAGCTCAAAAAAAATAGTTAATATTTAGTTGCTTCTCCAAAATATTTGAAACATACACTTCAAAATTATTGGGAGTTTGATTTCAATGGTGTCATTCCTCCCATAGACTCATTCTGGAAAGCCATACAATTTTTGTTGTAGATGTTTTTTTCTGTTCTATTTTGATTTACTTAACTGCTTCTTGGGATCCTAGTTATAAATACTAAATAGTGCCTAGTATTATGTTGTTTTGAAGCTGATTGTGGTTCAATGAAGTGAAACGAATACCAATAAAAGAATCCCTCAAGCATGAATGGTTTAGGGAGGCTCCATTGCCAAAATCAGAAAAGTTTATGCCAATATATCCAACTCGACATGATCATGATAGGTACGAGGCTTTAATTGTTAATGGTTGTGTCATTTGTTAGCATTATTAAGGAAATTGCTATTGGATCAATATGCAAATCATGAACATATTGTGTAGCTACATGGCTAATCAGATATGATTTTGGTTTTAGATGAATGTGGTGGATTATGAAGAGTTCAAATCCTTTAGAAGAGTAGTGGAGAAAGGAGTTGCGTTAAGGTGAACTAGGTGTTGGCGGGTTATTTTGTTGATATTACCAGCATAGATATTTATGGGAGAAATTGGCAAGCATTTTGGCAAGGTGTTGATTCTTGAGGTATACATCGACATCATTCAAATTAAACTCTTCAAGGTCAGATATTATCAGCACTGGGAGTAGGAAAAACTGTCTTCGAGTGTTCAATAGTTCATAATGTTTATGAGCAAGCTTACGAGATCAAATTTGTGAGTGGAGGGAGTCAAACAATTTGGGCTTTTGCTACCAAGTAAAAAATGTTACGGATTTGTTTATTGGTTCGTTAGTGCTAATGGTTTTAGAGTGCGTCATGCATGCAACAAGGTGTGGCATAAGGACTTCCATTGGGGTAACCTCAGTTTCATGTCGAGGTTGTTCATGTAACATATTTCTTTGGCATATTGTAAGAGATAATCAAATTTTCACCAAACTTGTGGGATATGATATGGATGGTTTTTTTGCAATATGCGCAATTGATATTTTTTAATCTTTCCTTGTGTGTGAAATAGAACGCCTGGTGATAAGTGGAGGACAAGTTCTTTGATCTTTACACCACAAAATGGAATGGAGGCAAAATACTGCATACAAGGAAATGATGCTTATGCAATCTTTCTAGAACCTCCACAATGAAGTTCCAGATGGTTTTTCTTTCCATCACTGATGGATTATTATTGGTGGCAGGTAGAAGGAATAGGGGAATAACTACTCTATTATGATTATCTTGTTTTATGTAAGAAATAGTATTTTTACAGAGTATGTTACATGACTGGATGATTAAACAATTTAATGATATCAAGGATGAAGTTAAGGAATGGAAGTTTGGAGGGTTTTGTTTGAATCATCGTGTTAGTCATGTTTGGGATTATAGCTACACAAAAATTCCTTGGTTTATCATGTTGTTATCCCACGAATTGTTCATATATTTAATTTAATTAGATATTCAGAGTGAATCCTTGTCATTAACACACTTTTAGAGGATTTCAGACTACTTTACTATTAGTTTC
Organism: Pinus taeda; assembly: GCA_000404065.3. Classification (NCBI taxonomy): domain Eukaryota; kingdom Viridiplantae; phylum Streptophyta; class Pinopsida; order Pinales; family Pinaceae; genus Pinus; species Pinus taeda. Next base: position 15,178 of record APFE031425809.1, on the reverse strand, counting down.
AGTGACTGCATTGTATTGGATTCAACAATTTAAAAGCAATTACCAACATGCTCTTCAGCCAAGATAGTTATTCTCTCGTGATACTTTCTCTTACCCTTGAGTCCATTAGTCTTTCACTGGGTGGCACTGTAAACAAGTTTTGGTAAATTTTTCCTCGGATAATTTGAAAGGCAGTGTGATGGGTTAAAGAATATGGAGAAGTTGAGAGTCTGAATTAACCATATATTACATCTCTTACTGGTCCATGCACAAGAAGATCAATGTATGTTTCTTGTGATTTTTAAGAGCATTATCTTCTTTAAGAAGTATAAAAGAAATAGTAAGTAGGATTTGCAATAATTCTAGGAGACAACCACAAACACATGAAATATTCAACAAGATTTCCTTCCATCAAATTATAAGCAAGGATCATCTAACAATTGTTAATCGTCAAATTTATGTGTCAGTGACTCTAGTATTAGAGATTCATACTAGATGTAATTAGCTATCAATGTATTATGGATTTATGAGATGCAACTCGGGTAGTTTGCTCCATGTTCGTTCAGGCTAAGAAAACTTAATTTTCAATTTTGGATCCTTGCAGTTACCTTCGAATTGGAGATGCATAGATACCATTATTTTTCAGCAATTCCTCATGAGTACCACCTTCAACTACTTGACCGCCTTACACAACTACCACGGTAGTTGCACTTTAGACTACTGAAAGTTGATGTGCTATAACTAAAATCATCTGTCTTTTCATCAATTGGTCCATGGCATCCTGATTAAATACAAGCAAGGGCATTTTTAAGGAAGAAAATAAGATCAGACGAAAAATCAAGAGTAATAGAAGAACAAAGAGGCTATCATGGTTCGGGTCATGGTATCACCTAAACCAGGTATTCACTCTCTGCATCCAAAGCACTCGTAGCTTCATCCAAAATAAGTACACTAGGATTCCTCAGTAATGCCCTTGCTATTTCAATCCGTTGTTTTAACCCCTTGACAACCTCACACCATGCTCTCCAACAAGTGTATTATACCCTTCCAGAAAATTTGATACAAACTCATGGGCATTGGCCATTCTTTGTAATTTGTTGAGTCGGAAGTGGACAATGTTTCAAATTTAGGAGGATCCCATATTCATTGAAATAGTCAAATGAAGCAACTAATTGTACTCTCAATTTGACAATACAAGTTGCATGTTTCTAATTCAAATCAAATGAGATTTAAAACAGGTCTAAAGGTTTTTGAAACGTACGACAGCATTTTCAATGTCAACAGTGTTGGCTCTGCCTTTCAGTCCATATAGAATATTGTCTGCTACTGAGAAGTTGAAAAGAAAAGGTTCCTGGCTCACAAGACTTGCAAAATTTTCCAGTTGGTTTTAAATGAGTGCATGAAAATCAACTTTGCTTCCAGGCTGGTACTTTCCCTTGAAAAATTGAGTATAGTAAACATGAAAAGAGATTGCCACTCGTTTATATCTTCTAAAAATGCCTGATTATAGTAAGCACTCGCATTAATAGGTGCAATAGATGAACAAATATTAGATAATATCGACACATCATTCACTGTTGATTCCAAACATGGTGCAACTCCTGGCTCATCAAACAAGCCTATAGTCATTGCCTGCAACCCAGCAGTGCCTCCACATAATCGTGGTTGATGCCTAGATGACAAAAACAATACATTCTTTAAACTTATCTGCTCTCAAACATTTCGAATACTCCATTGGACCCAAATTTAACACAACCCCAAATCAGAATTACCTGTACTCCCATGGACCCAAATTTAGCAAATTCCCAAAACAAAACCAGATTATATGCATGGCTCATCCAAGGAGAGTCAATATGGTTGCACAGTAAATCAGGAGGGAGATAACATATATGCTTTTGAGGGAGAAAATATTACAGCAGGCCATTCTTCTAAAGACTGCACTAGGAGCATACAAGTACTTATCTTCACTAACAACAATCAGTGATGTTGAAGTGTCAGTCTGCCAAAAAAGTACATTTATATTATGTAATGTTCTCAATCTTATCTTGCCAGCGTTCTATATAATCGGAACTAAATTCTTTTCAGAACTCTCATTTGATGTCAAACAAATCTCCATTGAAAAATACTTGACTTGTCATTGCTGATTAAGGCTATGCATAGCATGTACCATATGTTGATGTTGCTTGTATAATGATGGCATTTCAGGGAAACTAGAAAAACCATTGTTGAGGCATTCACTGGACACTTTTGAAGCTAATTGTGCGATTTCTACACTGGCAAGTTCTAGTCCAACAGAACCCAAATTGTGATCAACAACAGTTTCCTTGGCCTTCTTCAACACAAACTGCAAGTGAAAGAAATTGTAAGAGAGACGTGTGTGAGTTTAGAGAGTGTGGCAATGATGATGAAGATAGAGAGATACATACCAAAGTATTGTTAGGCATTTCGTAATACCATCCATTAACAAATGCTGGGAATATAGTCTGTGCTACCCTGACAAAAATAAGCATCACCTTCATTCCCATCCAGTCAAGGAGAAAAAATGGTCTCCTTAAACCCCAAATCTCAATATGAAAAATCAACAAAATCAACAAACACCATAAGGGAGAAATGCAGTGTCATTGCAAAATTGGATATTCATTTCAATAGATTTATTTTCCAATGGGGATTCATCTACACTTCAAGTCAGGTTGATCAAATAGGGCTTCTATATCTACTATTTAAAAATATACCTTGCCTATTAGTTATCCAACTTGGAAGTCATATGAATTTATTCATAAGAATGCTAGAGCATATCCATCTTAGCATTGAAATTGTTGCATCAAGGAATTTGATAATGTTAACCACATCATAGATCATGGATTACTATGGATTTGAGTAATTATACTAAATTATTCAGTGCTAGATACATGCCTTCTTAGTATTTCCACGAGTGCTAAGAAATAGCAGAAGATAAAAGGCCAGGAAAACAAGCCCTGCTACTCCTACTGTGAGGCAAACATAACTAAAGTTGTACAATTGTTTGTTCGGTGGAATACAATTATAATCCATATAAGCTATTTGAAACATAGGCCTTATGATTGGCAAGGTCAATACAAATTAAGATCTCTTTTCTATTCTACATTTGCATATGATGCAACATAGGCCTTATATCACCCTGGAGATCATGGTTTATTGCATCATCAATGTAAATAAGACATTGATTTGAAGAATAATGTACTTAATTTTTAATAGCATGTTATTCTTGACAACGTCATGACTTATTCTGTGTGCCAATTTTCATACATTCTCTTTGCTTTTCCAAGGAGTGATGTTCTTCACAACATATCTCCCTGTGGGTGTCCTTAGTTCAAGTTTGGTGTCATTGGTGCACAAAAAAACAAGTTTTCACCAAAGTAATTATATAGTGAGCTAGTGATAACAAGGATCTTCATATATGATATATGGAATTAACAAAAAGAGTTTTTCCAAGATTTTCATACTCAATGGAGACGTAGTGGGTGCATATCATTCTACAACATTCCCATCTTTGTCCACCAGAAACTTAGTGAAGTTCCACTTTATTCCATTACCAAAAAGCCCACCTTTGCTTAACTTCAAGAACTTGTAGAGAGGAGCTGCATTGCTACCATTAACTTCGACCTACATCACAGAATGTTTACTTAACACCAAGGGTCCAATGAAGCAACCAAATGGACTGGTTAAGTTTAAAATTTAAATGAATCCTCTAGCATAAAGAGAGAAGAAATCCAAGATGGTATAAAGATCAGAAGAGGTTGTTAGATTAATAGTTAATAGTTAAGAAAAAGTTAATAGTTAGAGTTTCTTGTTGATGAACAATTTCTTAATGGCTTAAGGGTTTCTCAATGGTTTCTCCAAAAGAGCATTTATCTCATAGGTATTTTGAGTGTTGAACGTGAAATATCATTTTTGGTATATGGACCCTTCAAGGAAACCAACAATATTTACTACAGGGCAAGTTCTTGCATGTTCTTTCAGAAGACTCATGTTCATTTCTACGTGGGAGAGACCACTAATGCATTTTGGCATTCTGGCTGCCCTCGGCTATGAATGTTTTATACGAAGGAAAAATACTGCATACAAGGTAATGATGCTTATGCAATCTTTCTGGAACCTCCACAATGAAGTTATAGATGGTTTTTATTTCCATCACTGATGGATTACTATTGGTGGTAGGTAGAAGGAATAGGGGAATAACTACTCTATTATGATTATCTTGTTTTATGTAAGAAGTAGTACTTTACAAATTACAAAGTATGTTACATGACTCGACGATTAAACAAATTAATGATATCAAGGAAGAAGTTAAGGCATGGAAGTTTGGAAGGTTTTGTTACAATCATTGTGTTAGTCATCTTTGGGATTATAGCTACACAAAAATGCCTTGGTTTATCATGTTGTTATCCCACGAAGTGTTCATCTATTTATTTTACTTGGATATTCAGAGTGAATCCCTGTCAATAACAAGCAAGAGGTGACATGTATTTCTGGTAGAGAATCTGGGTCACCAAGATATTATTCAGACTGCCAGTCTTTGTGTACACTGATATTATGAATAATATTTGGCCTTGCTTAAAGCAATGATGTATTTCTCACCAGAAGTATGAATGTACAGAATGCTTATCTCTATTGTTCAAAATTTTTAAATTTGTTTGGAGAAAAAAAAAATGTATATTTTACTTGTCAAGTTTTTCAAAAAGTTGAATTTTGAAAGATTTATGGGAAATACTTGAACTTTTTACAACTGTTATTTCCTATTTGCTTCTCGTCATATTGTTCTGCCTTCTCTCTCTTTTTCTTTTCCCCCATTTCATTCTCCTCTATTTTCTATTTGCTTCTTGTCATATTGTTCTGCCTTCTCTCTCTTTTTCTTTTCCCCATTTCATTCTCCTTTGTTTTCTATTTTCTTTGTGACCAAATTCTTAGAATATTTTGAAATATTATATATTTAGGAAAACAAATTTTTATTTTATATTTACCAAGCATTTAATTGGATTTCAAATTCTTAGAATATTTTGAAATATTATATATTTAGGAAAACAAATTTTTATTTTATATTTACCAAGCACTTTTAAGAATTCCAAATTCTTAGAATATTTTGAAATATTATATATTTAAAAAAAATTGAAGGGGAAACTATTATATAAACTGCCCATTTCTGCGGATACATAGATGACCAATTTTTTAAAATATGCAGATTAGATATCTCAAATTCTGAAAAGTTGTCTTAGAAGCTCTCTCGAGGAAGGAGATAGTTTCGGATTTGTTGATAGGAATAAAATTTGATCTGAGGAGAAATATTCATGGGGCACCAAAAACTCCATGCTCAATCAAGTTATGGAACACTTCCAAGTACTAAGATTGTTGACCATGTTGATTCTCATTGTCATAATTATAAAAAAACCAGCTACATCAAACGTATAAAGCAGAGCGCCCTTCGTTAACCAACCATTTTCGTCACGTCTTAGCCTTGCTAGTACAACATTTGAGTGAATCTATTTACTCACTCACTAGCTTATTGCGTAATATCACAGCTTGTACCGAATACGCTGCCACTTTTTTTGGTTTCTTGTCAGAACTGTCGTCCTCTTTAAACCTTCCTCTCGATATATAAGAATGTGTCTAACAAAGGTGGGAAAATTTCCATTCATTAATCATTACTTTATGCATTATTTATTACATTTTAGTAGAGAAAATTTAGTTTATGCATTATTTATTACATTTTAGTAGAGAAAATTTATAGGAAAAAATTTAAATTATTGTTTCTGAGTTGGACTTTTTTGCTTTAATACATTTCTATTTTATGTTACTAGGCTATTTTTTGAAAATCTAAAAAGGAAAATTACATTATATTCATTGAAATTAATATCTACATCTTTTGAATTCAAAAGTTTAAGAAATTTATTTGAATTTGACTCATTTTCTCGAATTATATCATTTCAATTAAAAGAAAGGTATAAATATTTGCATTTGTTAATTTATTTATTTTTCAACCTCTTTTAACACTCATAACATACTTTAACATTCTTGACCCAAGAATGTATTTAAGGTCTCACTTTGTTATTATTAACTAATTACGGTTTGGTATAATGTAAGTGATTCTCTTTATCTTCAAACTTTGAATGAAATTTTGTTTACTATTTTTTATTTAGTAATTTTCTATATCTCATGATTCTTCTCAAAAGCCTAAAAGTATAATGTAAGTGATTTCTCTTTATCTTCAAGATTTGAATAAAATTTGTTCACTAAATTTTATTCAGTGATTTTCTATATCTCATGATTCTTCTCAAATTTATGCCTTACTGTGTTTCCTTTGCAACAATATAATGCAAATGCTAGTTTAATTACCAATGATCATTAGATGTGAATGGTAGAGATTTAATCTCCATAGAATATTCATGAATATTTATAGTAGTATACATGAATTAATTTTTGAAGTTTATCTCCAAAGTAGTTATGTTCTTTTCACTAGTTTAATTAAATTGATTAATTAAAACAAAATGTCATATGCACAAGTGTCATGTGGAGTGATTTATGGTTTTTTAGCCATGTGGTATTGATAAGCCATGATATGGTAACAAATTTTATTTACAAATTAAAAATAACCATGGTAAAGTGGAGGCAAATCTCCATGATAAAGAATCTTGTTCTATGTTTTTTAAAATATATATATTCAACTTACATATTAATTTATTTTATAATTAATAATAATAATAATAAAAGTTATAATTTATTTAGGTTTTATGATTTTTTTAATTTTTTTTTTTATTTTAACAACATGAGATGTATCATGAAGTAAGTGTTTTGATGTTTATTATGGATTGATGTCTATCTACATGATTTAATTTATATGGTTGAGATAGTAATATATCCAAATTCATTTGTGAACTTTTATCCTATTAATTTTGATCTTAATATATAGAAATTATACTTAATAGTATCAATGTCACTCACAAAGTTTTTTGTAAAATCAATAAGGTTAAAAATATGGTAACAAAAAAAACATAAAATGATAAAAAAAAATTATATGCTTTGTCAAATGTAGTACTTTAATTTTAAATATATTCATTTATAATAATTTTTTTGTATAAGTATCAACTATCACAACCACATTAATAAAGTGATTGATATACTTTCACAAATGTCATTTTTCATATGTAAATTGCTATATGAAAAGTAGAAAATGACACTAATGGGTGTCCATCAACTATTTTATTAATGTGATTGTGCTAATTAACAACCAACATGTCCGAATAAGATTAGTAAACCATAATTGACTATAATTAAATATGATCAAGCTATACTTAATGACCACTAACCATAATTAACTACAACTAATAAAAACTAAACTAGAACAAGTTATGATTAATTACCATTAACTATAATTAACTATAATTAATGAACACTTTTATCTAAATTAATATACAACCTTTTTCTACTCATTTTGAACTTAATGTATAAAATAGTTAAAAACTATATACCAATAATACTACTCCATTCACAAAGTTAATCTTTTTATATAAAATAGCTAAAAATAGTTTAAAAAATTATAATTCATAGTACCAACTCCATTCCAAAAAAGTTAATTTTTTAATAAAAAATCAATAAGATTAAAAAAGTTATTTTTTCCATACAAAAATCAATAAGATTAAAAGCATAATAGCTAAAAAGAAATAATTTTTAAATAAGTATTAATTTTTAAATTTACATTCATAATAGATTTTCTTTCTTAATGTTAACCTTTCAACACAGATATCAAAGATGGTTAAAAGGCATATAATGAAGGAAAGAAAATTAACTTACAGGTTGTAAACTACCCTACACTCAAAACATACTTTCCCTTTAGAAATGATGATTCAAGTTTTCACATGTTTTAAATGGGTGAAAAATATATTTACATTTTATAAACTTATGTTTCTCATACACCAATTGCTGCCCGGACAAAAAAAAATCCCTTCCTGGAACCTTTAGTGAGTGGACAAATATCAGTTTGGTCAAGGTCGCCGGCATCAATGGAAATCTAGTCTATTGTGGCTATATTTCCTGTAAAATGATCAGACTGTTGTTCCGCTTCTGTCATACCTGGTGGCTCCCGCCGTTTGTTTACACCTGCCTTGGTTTATGCCACGTCCGGTGTGACTTTAATACTGAATTTATTTCAATGGTATGACGCCTCATGGTCTGGGTTTTAGAGTTTATCCCGGCTCCTCCGGTTGCAAGCCCACACCTGCCGGTTACTCAACCTTTTGTTCACGTTGTCGCGCTTCACTTCGCGATTTTGTCATTTCACTCTGCCTGGAGGAACTCTGTCTGCGCCTGTGGAAACCCTCGGGGTTTTGCTCCTGATGTCCAGTGACTATTCGACTGTGGTTTACTGATGTTTTGAGACTGTGGGTAAACTTCTTCGAGACCTGCAACGTTTATTTTACTTTTTGATGGTATCAATATGGAATTGTTGGCATATATCGTGGTGTTTTTTTTTTTATTTCGCGCCCTCGCTGTCTGTGTTTCTCAAATTAATTTGACTCGTTTATTTCTAATGGCAGGCTCACTTCATACTTCCACGCCACTCCTGGTTACACGGTAAGTCTACTCTTCATGATAGACATTCTGAGTTTTTCTGGTTTCGTCTCTAACGCCTTGCCGCCACTGTCAGCAGGTTGTGATTGTTTTCTGGTTGTCTCGGGCTCCTTTCTCATGCACAGGTAATCCTTCATCAAACCCTTGCTTTGTCTTTTACTTCGTTCATGGCTTACAAACGTGCTTCGGCTCTAACACTGTTTGATTGGCTTTTTGGTGACAGGTATCCACCTGTATCGCTCTATGGCTAGCGTTGCTCCACGAACTTGTTGGTGGCTTCGACGCTTCGGTCACGAGTAGCTCTGTTCCATTTTATAGGCTATGCATTTAACTGTCAGTGTTATAAGTCTTGTAGGTTCTGTAATTGTCAAGTTCGGTCCTGTGGAGGTGATATCCCTCTCGGCTATGGTTTTCTTGCTTTCGTGTTTTGTTGTCAAGAAACCCTCTTCGGGGATTAGCTGTTCGTTATCGTCTCCTCGGATATTGGTAAGATAATTAGTAGGCATCTGAGTGTTCCATCGGATCTATGAGAGGGTTCGGGTTCCTCGTCAATTTCGAGCCCTCCTCCTGTTGCTTCGTGTTCGGGCACCACAAGCCCTCGGCGTCCTGTTTCGACTGTTACGATTTGAAATGGCCCGGTTGCATATGCCACTGTGTGTTGTCGATTCGACAGTGAATCTCTGTCTGTATTTTATATACTCTGTTTAATATATTTAATGGACTCTTTTTACAGTGAATATGACTTTCGGCTCTTATATGTTTGTTAACCATAAGACATGGAAATTACACATCTCTGTTCTCAAACATTTGATGATACTGTATATACGAAAAAGGTTTACAATGTGTATTCGCTCTAGTTCTGTAGCTATCTACCCATGCATTCAATTATGAGGGTTTATTGAATTCTTGAAATACCTGTAGATATTTCGATGCCGAATGTAGGTCCTTGTCTGTGGGTTACTCCTGGAACCCTTTGCTGTTTACTTGTTCTTGTTTTGTGACTCAAATCGACAATGGTGTCGGTCGCCTGAACTTGGTTCGCCTTTGTCCGTTTACTCTTCTGCTGTGTCGTTACTGTTAACACATTTCATATACAATTGCAAACTCTATAGTAATAAAAGAATACTCCTATGTTTGTAATTATGGTGACAGAGAATAATCTTGTGATTCGGTTCTACAGTAATGAAAGAAAATCAAATGGACATTTATTTCTGATAAACAAAGATGACTGTTTTTCTCTATTTCTCTTTTGGGGGGAGAGAGAACCCTTACAATGATGTCCCTCCTGCTTTTTAAAACAAAATGTCTTTAACTGTTCTTGGAAAAACTGTCTTAACAGAAAGCAACTATTTTTGTCAGTTCTGAAACTAATTCTAACTACTGTAACTTGTAAAGAACTAATTAATTAGTTGTCCTGTAATCAGTCTCCTAAATAACTGCCACAGTGTTTTTCTACAACTCCTAAGTTCTCTTAACAGATAAATAAAATAAAACTAAGTGAAAGTAAAATCAAATGACCGACAAGCCCAACACTTGCCCAGTCAAAATGAACGACAATTTGTTTCTGAATTCTTCATGAGACTGTCAGCCTCTTAAGTCTCCTCAGAGCTGGATGCTCCTGCATCAATACCAAAGTTGATGTGCTCAAAGTCATTTTCAGGAATGGAATAGTTTACAAATAGGTCACACCATGAATTGAATCATTTGTAATTCCTTGAATATTACATGTTTTGAAGCGATGACAATGTAGTCGAATAATAAGCATCATTCTTCCAACACCATCCTTGGAGTTGCATAATTTTTAGATGTAAGAGATTATGTTATCTAAGTGTCAAAGATGTGAAATAATCAGTCCATAGGCTATCATTTTATGCTTTTTATAAAATATTTTTTCACGGTTGTGAGGTTGTAAATGTTAAAAATTTAAAATTGAATTATAAATTGTTATGCTCCATTTTAATTAAAAATTCTAACATCAAACCTATTTCATTACTCCATGTGTGAAAATAAAATATATCTAATAATACAATATAATTATATGTTAACAATTACTATATATTCAATGAATACAAAGAAAATGAGCAATTCAAGAACATATTTCAATCATTATAAGGTGAAACCTATTAAAAAAAAAGTTGTGACAACATTTCTAAATACCACATAAAATATTGATTTTTTAACAAATTGGCGGAAGTTATATGCTCGAGAGAACACTTTGAATGTTGCAAATCACTTTGTTATTTGATATTTGATATATATGATCTAACTTGCAAACTTTGTAATGAAAGTTGTTAAAAATGTAATAAGAATGGCTAAAAATGTAATAAGAATTAACAAAGTTAATTTGGAAATTTATATTTTATTATATTAAAAAATATAGTAATAAAAATAATTGATTTGGTAGTTTATTTCTAATAATTAACTAGACATGAGATAATATTTTTATTAATTTGTAGATGGTTTTATAGGAATGAAGCAAAAACTATGTTTTTTTCAATTCATGTACATTCATTGTTGTAAGGCATTTTAATTAAGAGATATTAAATTATTCCACCCTGTTGATAGTGTTGGACATATCGGTTTTCAATGGGGTCTCCGTGATATGCAATCCCAGTTAGGCCTCACACCATTTGGGATAGGAGCCCTATCTGGAATACGGCCCAGTTGTTGTCTATTTAAAGATATGCCTTATTTTTAGTTGTTAACAGGAGAGAGAATCGCATATGTGTCTTTGAAACGCAAGCTAGTGTGTCGAGTGAATGTTCAGTTGTAGGTGCATCAAGGTTCTTCTATTGGATAGGGGAAAGATGGTGAGACTCTAAGAGAGAGGTAATATTACCATCCTAATAAATACGCACGAAAACAAGAGTGTTTCGTCTAACATCCATCGGAATAGTCCATAGAGATGTGACAATCATTATAACCATTACAACACATTCTCATAAGATAAGCACTAAATAATTGAAATAGTTCAACTACCTTAGTATTGGTGAAAGTGATGGCCCAACCCTCCAACGTGGCATAGGTTGGTTCAACTGTGCGGCATTTAATGTGATAAACGTTGGTAGTAGTGCCAATGTACAGGCCCTCTCGATCTTTTTGAGAGTTAACTTACGGTACAGGTCATGAAACGCCACCTGCCGGTACTCCTTGTCAAGCCGCTCCTGCCTTTTGACAACCCTATTCTCGGTATTTGGTCATTTTCACCTGTTCACTGTGTTAGACTCTTGCTCTGCTCTGTTGAGAGTTATTTGCGCCTTCGGCTTCCTCACTCTGGCGTTGAGTTTCGTTGGTGTTCCCGGCCTCTCACTTTTCTGTGCATTGGGTTCCTATGAGGGCGACAATACCGTCCGCTCCTGCACTGTAATTTGTTGTATTGGCTGTTTCTTTAAATATTCCCTGTTGAATGGGTTCGTTTCTCGCACTGTTAATTTGTGGCTCCAACTGTGACAGGGTTCCCTTCAGTTCCCCACTTCTGGCTCGTTGCGTTTCAACTTTGCCTCTGAGGTAAGCTCTGGTTCCATGCCAGACTCTGCTTCCGCATCTATTATAGACTCTGACCCTCTCGTTCCTTGTCTTCAGGCTGTGGTTATCGGTTTGGTTTCGCAGTGCCACCTTTTCAACTTCAGGTAAGAACCAATGTAGGTTGTGACTCGTTCGTTTGCTGGTTTTTATTTGTTTTCTTGCTTCAGCTTGTGCTAACCCGCATCCACCTCCGTTTTGTAGGTTGTTTAAGGTGGTTGGCCGCCGAGGGTTTGTGCTCTCTGCAATCTCTGGAAACAGCTCGAAACCCTCCCAACCTTATACAACGGGTAGGGTCTTTCCGGCATTGATTCGTTTGTTAACTTATAGAGGGGTTTGAGGTTCTTGTTTGTAAATAATCGCAATCACCTGAATGGTAGACGAACTGTGCTCCTCTCTGTTGTTTGTAGCTCTTATAACCTGTTCTGTTGTATATATATATTTTTTTAAAAGCTTTGTTTGTAAGGGAAATCGTTCTGGGTGAGCGTTATATGCTCGCCTTGGTTGTAATGGACTAATTAGATTAAACTACTTTGCTTTCAATTCCAGCATTTGCATTATTTGTAATTAGTATGAGGGTTTATATTTCGTTACCTGGTCGTTTGTCAGCGAATATAGTGGCTCTCCTTTCTTTGCTGGAAGTAGTTTTCTATAGAAGCGCTTTACTCTTCTTGTTACTGCTTGCTGTCTTACTATTTCAAATGTAATTTAATCATATAGAAAATAACATCAATGTATGAACTAATTTAGCAGTGGTGCTTCAATTGGCAAGATAAAAATAATTTTGTTTTATTACAGAGGACTGTATCTTCTCTTCACTCCGGGGGAATCTCTTCACTATCTTTTTTTCTCGTTTTTAACATTTGGAAGGCATAACTGCTTCCATTTCCGATTGAACTGTCCAACCAGAATTTGTACCACTGCCCACCAGTTTCTTTTACCAAAATGCTAATTTACTGTTAACTATTTCCTAAACTAAAAACAATTCACAATTTGTAATTTCTATGGTCTCTAACGACCTTCTGGGAAATGAAACAAATAATAAAGAAAAATAAAACAGATGACAAGTCTAATAACCTGTCCAGCTATACATGTAGTCTTTGCTTGTTCTTGTTCTCTCCACAAAACGGTCAACCACCTTCTGTCTCCTAGGAGCTGGATGCTCCTGCATCAGGCTCCCGGGGTGGCAAAAAGTCATGGCCCCTTTCCATGAGGTCGTCGACAGAATAACCTGCTTTCTGTATCTGCGTTGCGTTGAGCCACGAACTGTCCTCTATCGGACGGTCCTTCCACTTGATTAAGTATCACAGATATTCTTTCCTGCGCATGCGCCTAGCTACCTGTGTGTCAATAATCCTGTCGATCTCAAGGGGTTGTGCCATTGGCATCTGTCTCATCCATGAAATTTCCTCACAACTGGTGTCCCGTGGTGGCTTTGCTACTATATTGTCTTCCGGATCAGCGACATAAGGGAACAGATCTGCCACGTTAAAAATGGGAGAAATACCGATCCCTGGTGGCAACTGTAGCTCATAGGCATTGCAGAAAATTTGCGAATGATTTTACAGGGACCGATCTTTTTAAATTTTAACTTGCTGTACTCCCGTTTTGGAAACCGCTCCTTACGTAAATACGCAAGGACTTCATCTCCAACGTTGAACTGAACTTCCCGACGCTTTGAATCAGCTCGATGTTTATACTTTTGACTGTTGTCCTGTAATTTTAGCTTTACCTGCTCATGTAAGTTGCTCATTGCTTGGGCGAAATCTTCTCCATCAGCACTTCATTTTTCGAGCTTCCCTAAATCTTGTAATTCATGCACTCCATGTGGATGCATGACGTACAAAATTTGGAAAGGACTATAACTGGTGCTGCGATTAGGTGAATCGTTATATGTGAATTCCGCCTGAGCTAGTACACAGTCCCATGTCCGTGAATTCTCGCCTGTTAAACTCCGGAGCAAATTTCCCAAACTCCTGTTTACAACTTCAGTTTGGCCATCAGTCTGCGGGTGATAAGCGGAGCTGAACTATAACTGGGTGTTCAACTTTTTCCACAGGGTTCGCCAAAAATGACCGGTGAACTTTACATCCCTGTCGGAGATGATGGACCTTGGAAGTCCATGTAGTCGAACGATCTCAGTAAAAAACAGATGTGTTATATAAGTAGCATCACTGGTTTTCTTGCAAGGTACAAAGTGCGCCATCTTTGAAAATCGATCTACCACAACCATTACTGAATCGAAACCTCGCTGTGTCTTAGGCAAGCCCAGAACAAAATCCATGCTGACGGAGTCCCACGGTCAGCTCGGAATGGGAAATGGTAAATAAAGACCTGTATTCTGACTGTGACCCTTTTCCAGTTGACAAACCTTGCATCTACTCACGTACCTTTGCACATCCCGCTGCAATTTTGGCCAAAAGTAGAAATGTCGTACCTGAGCAATTGTCTTGTCTATACCAAAGTGTCCAGCCAGACCCCCACTGTGTTTTTCCTGAATAATGTTCTCTCGCATAGAGCAGTTGGGAATACATAACTGTCCTCCTTTAAATAGCAACCCTTCCTGTAAATTGCAGTCCAACCACAGGCTACTGTTTCTCAACAGAGGGTTTTGGCACGCCTCATAGGCCTCCTTAAAATCTGCATCTGTTTGATACAGTTCCTTCAGGTGCTCAAAGCCCAAAACCTGCGTCGTACTTTCCTGTAAGAGTAGGGTCCTCCTACTCAGCGCATCTGCCACCTTGTTCGCTTGCCCACTAATATGTTTTAGTACAAATGTGAAATTCTGCAGGTACTCAACCCATGCTACATGCTTATGGTTTAATTTATGTTGCTGCATAATGTACTGTAATGCAGAGTTATCCGTAAATAAAACAAACTCATTACCTAACAGATAATGCCTCCAATGCTTTAATGCTTGTATAATTGCGTAGAACTCTTTGTCATAGGTTGAGTATTTCTGTCTACTCTCGTTCAGCTTTTCACTGAAATATGCAACTGGTCTGTCCTCCTGACTAAGTACTGCCCCAATGGCTGTACCACTGGCATCACAACGAACTTGAAAGAGTTTGTTGAA
>APFE031425807.1:97407-114695 GCA_000404065.3 Pinus taeda | reverse complement strand
ATTGATCTTATAAGAAATTAATTTTCTTGAATTCAATTTTTGTGTGTGTGCCTGTGTGAGAGAGATTAATCTCTATTGTTCTTGCAAGTCAAAGGATTTGAAAATCTAGGTGGGATATTATCAGGATCCCACTTTGAAGTTCTATATTTTGTTTCAAGTGGCTCGAGCATTTATTGGGAGGTTAGTCGAGGTTGGTCTTCAATTTCTCGTCTGTTTCAATTGGTTTGTTAAAGTTATTTTATCTTCTTTCCTCGAATCAAACATCTTAGTTACCATGCAAAGAGTTAATGTGTGAATTTTATTAAAGCTGGTTAATCTACTGCAACTTTATTTTTGGTTTTTCTTCAAAGTGACTGTTAAATTCAATCAATTTAGTACTAAATCAGAAATCATAGACAAGCGTATAATATTTAAAAAAATTAATGAAAAGAGCTAACGATAATTTGTTTATTTTAATATTTAATTTGTATAGTTTTGTTTCAAAATGTTTTAGGAACCAAGTATTTTGATTAGATACAAAATGTTTTAGGAACTAAGTATTTTGATTAGAAACTAAATGTTTTGATATCCATCCATAGTTACTAGTGATTTAATTTATATAATTGTCCTAGTTATAATTTAGTTATTAAATTAATAATAAAATATTTGTTATTACGAGGTATTCATAAATATTAATTAACATGTCTTTACAAAATAAAAATAGCTAATGATATGGGTAACAACTTGGCCGCAAGTTTCTCATAGGTAAGGAGGACAAGAGGACGACACTGGTAGAAAACACACAGAGCTAGGGTTTGCAGTAGAAGTTCAGTGTTGGGCACCATGGAGAGGCAAGAGGGGGGGGGGGGAGTTCCACTCCCTCCTACAGTCAGGCAATCTCTAATCGATTCAAGAAACCACTGGGGGCTGAAACTAGGGTTTCAAGAGGAGGAAAATAGGCAAACAGAAGCTCATAAGGGCAGGAAGATACGCAGGAAGAAGTCAGACGAGAGAAGCGAATAGAAGGAGAAAATCAGAATGCTGACACCAGAAATTTTACTGGACCATGTAAGCCTAGGGCAACCATCACACCCCGAGTGGTGTTAAGTGGTCCAACGCTACAGGCGCATAGGGAACACATGGCGACTTATGCAGTTATTTGTAAATTCATGGGGTTATGGCCAACAAAGAAGGATTTACATGCATGGATAAAGAATCATTGGAAACCTAAGGGGGATATAGATCTGCACCTTGGATCCAAGGGTTTCTTCACTGTTGTTTTTACAAACATAGAGGATAAAGACAGTGTGTTTGAAGGAGGGCCTGCTATGCTAATGCAAGCCTCTATATGCAGCCTTGGGTGATGAATTTTGTCCCGAAGCGTGTGACAATCACTTCGGTCCCGGTTTGGGTAAGGATCTATTCCCTACCTCTGGATTATTGGTAGCCAGAATCATTAAAAGCAATAGGAAATAAACTAGGGCATTTTGTAAAAATATCAGAAGCCACATGCGAAGAAAGTATACCTCCTTTGCCCGTATATGCGTAGAGATGGACCTCTCTGGAGCTCTACCGGATGAAATAATTCTAGAAGTTTTTTATGAAGAGTGGGTTCAAGCAGTGGACTATGAGCATGTTCCTTTCAAATGCCGCAAATGCCATGAACACAGGTATCTATTCAGAGACTGCCCCTTAAACAAAATTGAAAGCAGAACTAAAGCAACCTTAGGGAAAGAAACTGAAAGCTTTAACAAAGTGGGGAGTAGAGGTAAATGAGGGAGAAAGTACCAAAAGAAAAGCAACGAGGAAAAGTAGTTAAGTCAGAATAGGTTTAAGGTATTAGAAGAAGAAGAGGAACATGATAAAGAGAACCAGACACCGGAGGACAACCCTGTAGAGAAGGAAAAGGAAGAGAGCATGGAAGATATACCTGAAAACAACCAACAAAAGGAGGAGCTGCCGAACACTATGGAACTTGATAGGGACCAAGAGATGACCCCGGGCTAGGTGGGAACAGAGGATCATGAACTACATGATATTCTTGATAGGGAGCATCTAGATTTGGAAAAGTTCATAGAGCAGGGAACTACCAAAGGAATGGATTCGCTACCTCAAGAGGAGTTTAATATAGTGCAACAACTATTCCTATGGAGAACTGAGGAAAAAGGTTTAGGATTCAAAAGAAACCATGATAGTCAGGACAACGAAGGGGTGAAAATAATGAAGGCAACATCGAGACTAGCTCCTAAGAACCTAGGCAGGAAAAGAGGTAGGAAAAAACGGAATGAGCTGTTGATAGAGTGTGGAAAACTCATGATCGATTCAGGTAAAATGAAAGACCTAACTAGTTACTCATTTACAAATCTTTCTTAATGAAGCTCATAACATGGAATATTAGGGGTCTAGGAAGTAAAAGGAAACATAGAAATCTTAGCAATAGAATGAAAGAAGAAAAACCAAATATGATTTTTATCCAGGAAACAAAATGTTTAGTAGAAAAAATAAGGGAGATACATAGCAAATGGCTTATCAAATATGACTATCTAGATGTTAAAGCAAACAAAGCAGCAGCAGGGATCCTCACACTCTGGAACCCTCAGAAGCTTTGTATCCTAGATGTTGAAGCATCCAGGAACTATTTATCAATGGTCATCCAACCTTTGGGGGACAAGGAAGTTTATTTGCTCACAAATGCTTATGGTCCACAAAAGCCGGAAGATAAACTCAGACTTCTAACCTCATTGGAGGAGTTAAGAGGAAGACATACGGGTATCCCCTGGATTCTGGGAGGGGACTTCAATATGATCAGGTCTATATCAGAAAAAAAAAAAAAAGGGGGAACCAGATCACTAGGTATAGATTCTATAGCATTTCAGAATTTCATAAACAACATGAAGCTTGTAGATACAATGACAAGTAATGGCATCTTTACTTGGAATAATAAGAGGGGAGGAGCGTCTCAAGTGGCCTCTAAACTTAATAGATTCATTATCTCAAAGGCCCTCATCCTCACAAGACATAAGTTGGTATCAATGATACTTCCTTTTGGAGGCTCAGACCATTGACCTATTCAACTTGAAGCATCCTTTATAGGAACTCCAAGAAATAGACCTTTCAGGTTTGAAAACATTTCTCTTACCCATCTTGACTTCATCAACAATATTGAAAGATGGTGGACAGAAGATACGTAAATTCAGGGTACTAAAATGTTCCTTTTGCATCAAAGATTGAAACACGTCAAAAAAAGGCTTAAAGATTGGAATAAGAATGAATTTGGTAATATTTTCGAAGCCAAAAAAGGAGCAGAATGGAAACTACAAAAAATTAACCAAACCCTCATTACAAAGGGCTTCACCGAGGAGAGTAATGAACAAGCTGATTATGTTCAACAAGAATGGGAAGGCTTATGCAAGCAAGAGGAGATTTTCTGGAAACAGAAATAGAGGGTACAATGGTTAAAAGAAGGAGAAAGAAATACAAGGTTTTTTCACAAATCTACCATGGATCATAGGTCGCAAAATAGGATTTCAAAGACCAAAGATACTCACGGAAAATAGCTCACTACACACCAAGAAATAGAAATTGTTATAGTTCAGCATTTCTAAGGCATAACCGAGGAGCCTCTCATAGACATATCTCAATTTATCAAGGACTTTACAAAGCACATTCCTAAACTAGTGACAAGAGAAGACAATTATAATCTTAACAGACCAGTGAATGAAGAGGAAATCAATGAAGTCATCAAAGAAATGCAAAACAGGAAAGCTCCAGGTCTGGAAGGTTTCAACGTTGACTTCTTAAAAGCATGTTGGGAAATAGTCAAGAAAGATATCCTCGATGTGGTGGAGGACTCAAGGAAAAACAAAAATGTTCTGAAGGCGCTCAACACCTCTTTCATAGCCCTGATTCGAAAGCGGGAGAATGCTATCACACTAGACAGATTTAGACCCATAGCATTATGCAATGCGGTGTATAAAATTATTTCAAAAGTAATTGCGAACAGACTTAAGCCCCTGCTCCCAAATCTCGTGTCTGAGGAGCAAACTTGATATGTGGAAGGCAGACAAATTATTAATAACATCATTCAAGCTCACGAGGTGGTGCACTTACTTAAGAGTAATAAGCAGGCAGGTATGATCATTCAGCTTGACATAGAAAAGGCTTATGATAAGCTGAGTTGGGCTTACATCAAGGAAGTACTGATAGCATATGGCTTTGACCATAACTGGATAAGATGGGTAATGGCCCTTGTAACCACCCCAAGTTTTTCAATCCTGCTAAATGGCTCACCATCAAAGACCTTTAAGCCCTCGAGAGGACTCAGACAAGGAGATCCGCTCTCACCCTTCCTCTTTATTCTCATGATGGAAGGGCTAGGCAATGCGATTAAATATGCCAAAGGAGAGGGCAACATCCAGGGTCTCAAGCTCACTTTAAATGGGGATGCCTTGACCCATCAACAATTTGTGGATGGCACCATGCTGCAGGGTATACCCACAATCAAGGAAACTCAAGCATTCAAACAAATCCTGAACGACTTTGCTAAGGCTGCGGGGCCAGAGGTAAGCCTAAGCAAATCAAAGATTTTCTTTTTTAGTACTGATATTTCTATTCAGAGAAACCTCACAAGAATTCTAGGCTTCTAAAGAGATATGCTACCCTCCAGATATTTGGGAGTACCTCTAACATACAAACCTCTAAGCAAGGTAGTTTGGGAGCCGATTACTAATAAACTTCAGGACAAAATTAGGAAATGGACTATTAGGTCTTTGAATATAGCAGGATGGCTAGTGCTTACAAAAGTTATCCTACAAATTGTCCCCATCTTCATGCTCTCAGTCCTTCCAGCTCCTAAAGGAGTAATGCAACACATCAAAAATATCCAAAAGGATTTTGTTTGGGGCAAAGGGGAAGAGAAAAAGAAATGGGCTTTGGTAGCTTGGGATAAAATATGTAAGCCAAAGATACGTGGAGGTTTGGGACTTGATGACCCTGAAACCCTAAGCAAAGTCTTGGGGGCAAAACTATGGTGGAGATGGCTAAAGGAATCGGTTTCCCCTTGGGCCAAAGTATGGAAACAAAAATATGCAAGCAATTAACAAGAAAGGGATTACATTAGGATGACGAGACTAATCAAGGCTCCCACATTTGGAACAAAGCTTGGAAAATAGAGCCCTAATTCAGAAGCAAAGTTTTTGGGAGATCAGAGATGGAAACCTCACTTGGTTTTGGGAGGATAATAGGCAAAAAGAACCTAGACTGTTAAAAGAAGAATTTGTTAATCTCAAGAATGAAACTGACGATAAAGGGTTACTCAAAGTAAAGGACTTTTGGGATCAGGAAAGAAGTGATGGAAAATGGAGAAAATGGAAGAACCTAGTTTACAGTGATGACTCCCCATTGAAAGCCTAGGCGGAAGCTCTTACAATCGTCTTGGAACAGAGAAAGATTCTAATATCAACATCTTCAGATCAACTAAGATGGGGTAAAAACAATGAAGACAACTTTAACCTCAAAGAGGCCACGCGAATAGTCCTGGGGCTAGACTTCCCAAACCCTGATAAGGTATGGAAGGACCTATGGCAGGGCCAAAACTGGATGAAAATTAAATTGTTCATGTGGTTAGTGCAGCATAAAAAAATTATGACTTAGGAAAATCTCAGGAAAAAAGGGGTAGCTGGACCATCCAGATGCCAGCTATGTGAATTACAGGAGGAAAATATGGAACACCTTCTTAACCTATGCCCATTCACCTCCACCTTATGGAATTTGGTGGCTTCAATCTTTAGACAAACAGACAGGGACATGGGTAGCATTACCAGTACCTTGAAGAATTGGAGGGAAAATTTCTCGTCAAATGAAATAATCAACAAGGCGTGGGCTTTGGTTCCAGGCTTTATAATCTGGGATGTCTAGAAAGAATGCAATAATAGAATCTTCAAGAACAAGATTGGGTCACCACATAGCATCATGACTCAGATCCTAAGACAACTCAAAGAGACTATAGGAACCCTTTCAAAAAATCTCCCAGATAACCAACCTCAAGATCAGGATGAGCAAATACTTCTAAATTTGGGACTACAGGGGCTTTCTCCCAAGGGCACAAACAAGACAATAAGTCATACAACAACTGATAAGGAATTTTGGCAACCTCCACCTCAGGGTTTTATGAAATGCAATATAGATGGAGCCTCAAAAGGAAACCCTGGTATGGTTGGGTATGGAGGAGTCATAAGAAATGAAAGAGGTTTCATAAAAACCATCTTTCACTGTCATTTGGGGAAGGCCGCCAATAATATGGCAGAGCTCA
This sequence comes from Pinus taeda, assembly GCA_000404065.3. Lineage (NCBI taxonomy): Eukaryota > Viridiplantae > Streptophyta > Pinopsida > Pinales > Pinaceae > Pinus > Pinus taeda. The sequence continues at coordinate 108,406 of APFE031425807.1, read as the reverse complement.
TGGCCATGGAACATTGCCTAGAAATCCTAAGGGACTCAAATCTACATAACATCATAATTGAAGCTAATTCTGAATTGATAATTAATTTGGTCAAGAAAATTAGTAATGGATCAACACCAGACAAAGTGTCGAGACACTAGAGGTTACTGCAAGTTATCAACGCATTCAATCCCACTTGCAAAACATGAGAACCCTTAGTTTATCCATGTGCGCAGAACAACCAATAGATTAGCGGATATTTGGCAAACGAAGGCATGCTCTGTTCAAAAACCAATATAAGATATCACTGGATAGGGACTCCCCAAGGACATTTGAGGGAAGAATGTTGTAGACAGGCGACCTTAGATAGACAGCTCTATCAAAGCAAGGAGAATAAGTAGGATGAAGACTATGGGAGACAAAGAAATTTTGGTCCACAGGGGAAAGTAGTATATGGAAAAGCATGAGTAGGAGGTTAGGTATCCCTCTAAAGTCTGCATTTGGCCTTTGGGCGGGAAATTGCTCCTGGAACTTTATATATTAATGGTACTCAAGCCGAAGAATACAAACAGGATTAGGTGGGCCAAAGACACACTTGTGGACCCTAATTACATCAAGATTAGAACATGGACCTTGATTCATTGGGACACAGATGTAGCTAAAAGGGAAGTAGGTCGGAGAAATCACAACAATCCCTTGCATTTCGCATGGAGAATGACAAGAAAGATAACGAGGAAACCGGACCCGATATTGTTTAAGCGAGATATTAATCCAGCTTCAGGTCCGAAGCAGAGGTTAAGTTCCATGCTAGTCGCACGACCTCATTGGGATCGCGCGCAAATGATGGATTTCGGGCAGGTAAAGTGCTCGGAGGTTAGAGCCCCAGACAGACCCGAAATGCTTATGAAGTATGGTTTATTGGGCGCATCGAGTTCGAATTGAAGGTTAAAGGGTGTGCTTGTTGACCACTCGAAAATATTATTGACTGCTAGATCTGTAGAGGAGGATCACACGGTCTTTAGAGGACTGTTTGTTATGTTTTGTGGGCCCTCGACCCATTATTTGAGATGATGTCGCGGGATCATAGGCTTTGGTTGGCTGGTCATATCGGTGGACCACACCGCCTTGGTCTTTATTGTATATTATGTCTCTTTTTTTAATAAATGAATAGAAGGATCCGCTCTTGCCTAAGCAAAAAAAGAAAAAGAAAATAGCTAATGATATATTTTGTTTATTTTAATATTTGATTTTTATAAATGTTTTTTATTTTTATATTCAACATACAAAATGTTTTATGAACTAAGTATTTTGATTAGAAACTAAGTGTTTTGATATCCATCTATAGTTACTAGTGATTTAATTTATATAAATGTGTTAGTAACAATTTAGTTGTTAAATTAATATTAAAATAATTGTTATTATGAGTTATTCATAAATATTAATTAACATGTCTTTACGATTTTTTTTAATTTTTATTTTTAATTTGTAAGCTTGGTAGGATCGGTGAGACTTCATTTCCACAACCATTGCCAATTGAGCTACCCCAAGCGAACCAATTTAATTTAAATATCAATTTTATACTAAATCACAAATTATAGATAATCTCAACTCAATTTTACTATGCAAAAGAAACACGTCATTTGAATGATAACAATAAAAGTTTTGTTTCATATTCTCGTGCCTTCACTGCCACAAACACAATTGCATTCAACTCTATATCAATCATGTTCAATTCCCATGAACTTTGTAGGAGGCAATTGGTTGTGCAAAACAAGTTTCTTGGAATTGACATCTCATCATTGAATTGAAACTAAGTTTCTCCATATCAAATTGAGCCAAACACTGCTAAAAAAATAAAATTATAAAGTTTCATTACAACTAATAAAGTAGAGCTCTCACCAAAGAATAACTTTTTTACTTTCATTTCTATTTTTTGTAAAACCTTTAATTAATCATCTCACACCTTATTCATAATCCAATTATTAAGCAACAAACTTTATTAATCAACAAACTACTATAGGCATTTGATTATTATCGTACAAAATGAAAAACAATTAGAGTGAGGTACAAAATTCCAGTGATAACGACTTTGGGCTCCTCACATAAATTGGATAAATTGGAGTGTCTCCCAAGCCACCATACGAGCACGTGGTCTAATGAGAAAATGGATTAAAATATAAAATCAAAGTCTTAAAGTTTAGAATTCCACATTAATAATACAAGAATGTAATTTAATACGTACAAAATAGAATTCAAGATATTCAGTTTGTTTAACTATTTTTGTCTTGTAACATTAGGATGTCAAAATTTACAATAATTATTCATCGCCATTTTTGGACGTATGAAGAGCAAGGAAAATATTGAAATTTATATTTTTTTTAATTTAAATTTAATTTATATTTATATATATATTTGTATGGTTGGTTTGGTAACTTTGTAAAGTGTAATTAATGTTTACGTTTCTAGTTGATGTTACATTTAAAATTGGTTTTCGGCCTTAATCATATATTTAGTTTTTGATGATGGATGGTACTTATATCCATTTTAAATATGAGAAATTTTCCAGTTTTCTATAAATAAGAAGACGAAATTATAATTTAAATATAAAAAGTTACATTATTTTTAATCTTTTATGTATTTAAACAAAATATATAATTTAATTTAAAATTTTACAGTTTAAGTTTATTTTAGCATAGAGTAGACAATGCTAGGTGTTTTGTTAAGACACTATGGTGTAAAGGTCACCGGTTCAAAATTTTGTGAGTAAAAATCCAGCATGCTAAGGGTTGATGTGGCCCAGGCTAGATGTGTTTCGTAGGTTATTTTGATGGCTTACATGCCCTTGAGTTGCCACTACCCAAGCGATAGGTTGGGCGTGCCAATCATCTCAGGATTCACATAACCTAGCAATTTTTTTTTTTTACAAATTAAAAGAAATAAATTTAATAATAACATGTAATCTGGTCTTGTGCTCTTCATTATTTACTTAGTTTTATTTGTTCTTAATGATGGGTGCAACATCTTTGCAGTCTTGGCCATTTAATTCCCTTTGGTCCAGGTTTACGACAACCTGCCTTCGCTGTGACATCTCCCTTTGCGTGCATGATCATGGATTTAATTCTCCTATCCTGCGAAGGGTTCAAGTCATTTCTCTTCTGTCCAAGTGAATTTTTTTGTAAAGATTTGGATTGAATGGTCTCAAAATGTCTTGTGCCAAGGGTTGGGGCTCAATTATATATGGTTTTCTAGAGGTAGTCTGCTACCACTCTCGCTCTTCCAGGTTCATGAAGTTAGAAATCGAAATTCCTTTGTTCTGGGTTATGGTGTTTTGGTTATTTCTCCTCTCCAGCCTCTGCCTTAGTCTGGTGGGAAATTCCTTGCAGATCCGTGTCTCAAGCCTTAAGAACAGGATGGTTAGCTGCTCTAACCTCTAGGGTTCTATCAGTGCTTCAAAGTTGATTGACAAGCTCTTGGACTTCACTCAGGCTCTAGTTGCCTCAATTTCTAATCTCGAAGACATGATCGAGTGACAATAGAGCTCATTCCAACTCTTTGTTGAAACCAAGTTATTGGTGCATCATGCCGATATGGAAGATTCTTTGGATAGGCTAAGTGAGGAAATCCGGCAACTCAGTGCTCGGGTGGCAGTTCTGGAGGTCTTAGCATCACAAGTGGAAAGAGCAAGAGTTTGTGCTTGCGTGGATAGAAGGAGATCTTGTCGTGTCAGAGACTTAGAAATTAACAATTGTGGTCCATGGTGATTTCATTACCTCATCCGATGAGGTAGCTTTTTGGGGATGTACTTTGTTACATCTATCTTTGGTCATGTCATGTTGGTCTGCAAATTTTATCTTTTGCTTGGAACTTTTTGTGGAATTGACAATGATCATCTTTTCTGTCTTAAAAGTTTAATCAACCATGAAGAAAATAAACATTTTGTTTACTCTTTTGAAGATCTATCTTTTGTATCAGATTCAATATGTAAAGGTTCTGGTTTTAATTCTAGTGTTTTATTAATATAAATACCCTTACTAATTTGTTGGAAAAACTGATAGATACAACATCCACTCAAAACATAAAACTTTTCCCACAATTTACTCAATAAGCTTAAATAAATAAATAAAATTTCAAACTATAAAGGCTTATATACTCGCCATTTTTAATTTGTTTACATTATATTTAAATAAAATATATATTTAATTAAAAAAAACTAAATTAAAATAAATATAAATATAAATCTAATTTATTTATTTATTTTCTTCTTTCTTTATATCATAAAATATTTAATCCAAAACATCGACTTAAAACAAATATAAACAAATAAAAAATAAAAATCAGCCTAATTAATGAAATATCACATTCACTTAAAACACAAACAACATAACTGCACCACGTTACCAAGCATAATTTCAAAGCAATCTCCATATGATGGGCGCCACGCCGCGAGTTGCGTTCACGATTCCCACATTCATAATTCAGCGAGGCCCATTCACCTGCCAATATTTTTGCCAAGTAAGCCATTCATCTGACGTGTACTGCCAAGCTATATTTTTATCCGACGTGTAATATACACGTCATCGATATTTTGCCATACTATGATGAAGGTGGACAGCTTTAATCCTGTGGTTTCGTGGGGCACAAGCCAAGCCAAGTCCAGAAGTTTCAATCGAGAACAGTCCAACACGCAACGCAGACGCTGATTTTCGCGAATGTTGTGTTCGAATCCTGTAAACCTTTCCTAACTTTGGCTACCACAATTATTGCAAAAAACAATATTTATTGACTATAAATATTGAAGATTTTGTCAGCTGTAAGAGACCTACCCATGTTTTGTGGACCATGGGATTGTATAAAAAGAGATAAGCTCTAAGTAGTTAGTGGAATCGATCGAACATGGAATAAGGTCATAGCTTTGAAGCAACAAGTCTAAGTCTTGGGTTGTAGTGTAGATAGAAGCTTTGTAGCTGAGTGCACAGAGGCCTAGGGTAGAAGTCTGCTGCTGAGTGCGCGGACCCCTACAGCTATGTGTGCAGGGTGAATAGAGTCTGTAACACTTGGAAGATATTAATAAAAGGAGTTATTCTGCAATTTCTGTGTATTTTTTCTGTTGATGGGTTTGGATATTTTGTGTATGAAATTCCTTTATTATGCTTATGTGATGCGTGAATCAATGCAATTACGTTGAATAATTGAACGCAAATACGAATATCTACTTACCCGGTAATAACCTCAAGTATTTGACAAGATAAGAAAATCACTTAGGATAATTGAGGAATTTGCAAGGCATGCTGCCATAGCAGCGCGAAAGTACCTGAGCCACAAGTTAGGGCTGCGTGAAGGTCGATCATATACTTTCCTGAAGATATTGAAGGTCGGAATAGAGGGTTTGTCTTACAAGCCCTAGAGCAAGACCACCTGCGCGAAGGTAGGGATAGAAGAAATAAAGTGACATCACAACCATCTCAAGGTGCAAAAACTTGGTTCTAGCATCCCTCCATACTACCTCGGGTGAGACTTTGGTCCGCGCTCCACGGGCTGATGCCGAAAGGGCCAGTAATGTAGGTATTTGTATAGCTAATTAACATTGAACTTGGGTTGGGCCCCCTCAAGCCAACATTGGGTATTACATAAATTTTATCAAGGCATATGCCCAGATAACTGCACCGATGGAGAATTTGTTAAAGAAAGATGCGATGTTTTGCTGGTATGAAGACTGTCAATGCAACTTAGATGTCTTGAAGGAGAAAATGGTGACAACACATATTTTGGTATTTCTTGACTGGAAGAAGGAGTTCCATGTGCATGTAGATGCCTTTTGCATTGCACTAGAAGCAGTATTAACACAGGCAGGCAAGGGAGAGATTGATCATCTGATAGTTTTCGCAAGAAAAAAGTTATCCAAAGTCGAGAAGAATTACTCCACTACAGAGTGTGAAGGGTTGGCGATGGTTTATGCGCTGCAAAAGTTTAGGCATTACTTGCTGGGTGGACACTTTAAAATGTACACAGATCACTCCGCGCTGAAGTACCTGGTAAATAAACCTGTGTTGGGGGGGAAGATATCTCGATGGTTACTATTGTTCCAGGAGTATGACTTTGAATTTATTGTGAAGCCTGGAAGGTTGAATGCAGGCCTAGACCATCTATCCAGGATTGAGATAGGTGAAGAACCGAGTAGTTTGGAGGAAGGATTATCATACGTGTAGCTCTTTGCGGTGCATGTTGCAGATGATCACTTTTCCGATATAATTCAATTTCTATCAAAGGGAACAACTCCTGAAGGTTATTCCACTCAATAGAAGAAGGAGTTAGTAGTTCGCGTTGCGGATTTCTGAGTAATTGCTGGTCATTTGTATAAGATGGGAATAAATGAGATATTGCGAAGGTATGTTCCAGAGTTTGAACGTGCTAGTATCCTAGTTGAAGCCCATGAAGGAGTGGTAGGAGGTCACTCTATAGGGAAAGTGACCGCGAAGAAGATTTTGCACGTTGGGTTATGGTGGCTGACATTACACAAGGATTCTAAGGCATACTGCAAGACATGTGATGCTTGCCAAACGACAGGGAAGCATTCGTGAAGGGATGAATTACCTTTAAATCCTCAAGTTTCATTGCAGGTATTTGACAAATGGGTTATTGACTTTATAGGTTCGATACAACCACCAGGTAAGAAGAAAAGTTCCTGATACATCATTACTACAACGAAATACTTAACCAAATGGGCGAAAGTGCAACCAGTGAAGGATTGTACAACGACCACTACTGGAATTTTTTATTTGAATATGTCTTAACAAGGTTTGGATGCCCTAAGATATTGATGAGTGATAGGGGTATGCATTTTCTAAATGAAATGATCAGCGACATACTCGAAGAATTCTAGGTGTATCATTAGAAGAGCACGCCATATCACCCACAGGAGAATGGAATAGTGGAAGCTTTTAACAAGAATTTGAAGCTTGCATTGACAAAGGTATGCAATGTGCACAGGAATGATTGGGACATGCACGTACTTGTTGTTTTATGGGCTTATAGGATGACCTGCAAGAAGTTGACATGCCAAACATCGTTTAGGCTAGTTTATGGAATTGAAGTCGTAATGTCTATGGAGTATATTGTGCCAAGCTTGCATATTGCAGCAATGATAGAGATGGCGGATCGCGAGACCTTGGAGGAACAGCTCGCGCAGATCATGGAGTTAGAAGAAGACCCCTTCCTTGTAGGATTTCACTAGCAAGTGCAAAAGGAATGAAAGAAGCCATTGCATGATCAACATATTAAGTTGCACAAGTTTAAGGTAGATGATTTAATGTTGTTATATGACAACAAGTTCATGAAATTTCCACAAAAATTTCAAATGCACTAGATGGGGCTATATGTTATTAAGGAGATCACAGATGGTGGCGCAGTTTAGCACGTGAAGCTGAATGGGGAACCATTCCTTGTGAATGGAAGTAGGCTAAAGTTGTACACAGGGGATCCTGCCCCTCCGCAATGACTATATGGAAGTATGATAGTCTTAGTAATCTAGGCAGTTGCAGGGGATTGCGGGACTATAAACTACACTACACGACTAATTGAAAAACGTGGTAGGGAGGTTATGCAACGAATGACATGGGCGTGACAGGTGAAGTTGTGCTGGATGAGTTGTGCCATGGAGGATGGTGCTGCGCAAAGGGGTCCAAAAGTAGCCATTGGGGTTACTATTCATGATTTGATGGCCAAAAATCAGTTAAGAGGAGCGGGCAGGTGCTATTTATGGTGAATATCTTTGGAGATTTGTCGCCAAAGATGCATTTATTATCACAATTTCGGGGAAACGGTCGGATTTGAATTCAAAACTTCCTATAAATTACATGTGTTGGTCTGCTGAAGAACACTTTGCATTCTGAGAGTTGCCTGGGCGCTTTTTTGTTTGAAGCTTATGAATCCTCAATTCTAGGAGAAGTTCGTGACGCGCCCCTCATTCACAAAATACACTGGAGAAGCCCGAGAGTTGTTCATAGAACATATGACTACTACAAACCCAACATAAGTCGTAAGTTCTGAAGTTGTTGTTTTCGGCGCGCCGGGGCCTGAGAGTTCAAATATGGAAGTGTCAACCCCTATTCCTACCGCGTCGAGGTCGCCTTGGCTGAAAGAATCTGCTGCCAAAGAAAAGCAGAAGAAGTCGATGTCGGTGTGATAGTCACCGAGGGAGAATCTGAAGGTGCATCAAAAAGAGAAAAAAGACAAACAGCCGGAGGAAGTGGTTGATTTGGAGGAGGAGGAATACTAAGGTGTGGAGGAATTAGACGCCGCAGTCACTGACTGCGCAATGATGTTCGACCAAGCAATGGAATTATGGACAAATCTGTAGGAGGACCCGAATTTGCAAAAGTTGAACACCAATGTCAGAGAGACACAATAGAAGTATGATGAGGTCCAAGTGACTGTGCGCACTTTGGCACCAGCACAATGCCTCGCGAAGTTACAGGAAGGAAAGCAGCAATTCCAATTGAGGAATTTCCCTAATTAATAGGAGGCTATTTCCCAAGGAAATAATGCAAGGAAATAGGGACTTGGGCGAGCAGAAAATTGGTTAAGTATTGACCTAGGCTTGTCTAGGAAGCTCCGATACAGATAGAGATAGTGCAGAGGTTGCTTGGGCTTGAGCAAAGCATTGTGATCTTCTCATATTTTATGACTAATACAATACACATATATCAAGGGTTTTTAATTGTGGCTTTCCCCAGGAAATCATTGTGTAATGTGTTGATTGAATTCTTTCTCTTGTATGCTTTGTGATTTCTCGATCGATTAAATTGTTTCCTGTTGATGAGTAGAGTATATTCAAGTCTTTTATTTTAGCAAATCACGTAAGCAATATGAATCTACAAGGAATTTCTACACTAGGTTATGTGAGTGCTGAGATGACTAGCATGCCTAACTTGTGGCTTGAGTAGCCACGACCCAGGAGCATCTAAGCCGTCAAAATCACCCAGGGATCGCACTTGGCTTGGGCCACACCAACCCTTAGCTTGACTGGATTTTTTCCCACAAAGTTTTGAATCAGTGACCTTTACACCACTAAGTTTCTTAACATAACACCCTACCATAGTCTATTCTACACCCCATGGGCCATATAAATAATATTATTAAAACCATTATAGATCCATCTAATTTTGAGAAGAATCAATTCTTTTGAGGTGGAAATCTTTTTTCTAGTTTTGTATTGAAAAAGAGATTTTCATCTTGAGAAACTTCATCCCTTTTGACGCTTTGTAGATCCATAATTAAAATGGAGGGTCATAAATAAAACATTTCAATACTTTATTGAGTAAAACATTTCACTGTCAATTATGTATATATTATATATGGGAAAAAAAAGCTATGTATATAATATCATAAAACAATTGAAAATAAATTCTAATGGTTAAAACATTTTAAATAGTCTCACTATTTTACATTTTGGTCCTGGTTCAGGGATATTTTTTTTTTCAATTTTGCTTGAAATTTGACAAAAAAATGTTGGAATTTTAAATTTAAGAATTGTATTCTATGCAATCAAAATGTCTAAGAAAAATTTCAAGGCATTGAATTCATTGATGTATTAAAAAATGCAATTTAAATAATGAGTATATATCCCTATATCTCAGAAGAAGAAACCATGGAGAACTCGCTAAACCAAGCAGAAGAAGATGCTCTGGTCTAGAGAGAAATTGAATAAGAAGAGATCCATGCACCAGAACAACAAAAAAATGAGGCATACAAATAAAATGGGTCGAGGGGTACAAAGAGAGGTCATGTTTCTTAGAGCTTATATTTAGACAAAGAACTCCCACCGAAGACAACATGAAGTGAATTGACAATGGTTCCAGTAGATCCCAACTTAGGGGGATGGAAGAAGGTCCAAACAAAGAAAGAGAAGAAAGAAAAGTTAAGTGATTATTATCACACTTAACTTTTGCAAGTTCTCATGTAAATTTCTCAATTTTTCTTTTTGCTCATAAACCGAGAGGCTTAACTTATTGAATGCTTTTAGGATCCACAAAAAGTTATTTTTTGCTTGTCTAGAGTTGAATAAAATTACTTTCTTTTTCCCTTTGGATATAGACACACACACACACACACAAAACTTGGAATGAAAGTATGAGAAACCCGAGAGTACTTACCCACATTTCATGGATTATAAACTAGGTAAACCGTTGGTCCTGATTATGAGGCCTCACCCCAAGGGAATCTAAGAGATTCGAACTCATGATCAATAACAACTAGCAACAACATCAAAATACTTCATGTCTAGCTCTATACCACTAGAGCTAACCCTTGGGGTTAATAAACACACACACACACACACACACACATTATCCAACATTTGTCAAACATCGAGAATAATCAAATCTTTTGAGGTGTAAACCTTTTTCAAGTTTGGCACTCTAAAAAAGGTTCGCACCTCAAAAGATTTGATCCCTCTCAATGTTGATTAAATCCATCATTAAAACAGGGGGACAGGTGCTTTATGGCCCTAAGGAAGTTAAAGTTGTTGAGTATACATGGGATTTAGGAAGCATGGCAAACAACTAAGCTAAAGCTTATGCCCTCTACCAAGGGATTCAATAAGCCAAAAAATCAGGTAGCCTTTCTTAATTTTTTGGGAGAATCCCTCCTTCTTATTCAACATTTGGTGATGGGCTTCTATTCGAGGGTCAAAACATTAGAAAGTCTTATGAAAAGAATTAAGAAAGCAGTAGAAGGGTTCTCTTCAATAACATATTTTCGTGTTCTTCGTGATCTCAATAAAGATGCAGACTTATGTGCTAATGAAGGGTGTAAATTAAGATTGAGAGATTTGAAAATCAATGACTGAATCAGGCCCTTTGCTATTCCTTAGAGATAAATGGTTTGGCATTGCACAAATATGAAATACTACATTATCAATCGATTAAAATACTACATTATCAATCAATTATAGTATGACATGTAGATTCTATTTTTCAATGTGTCAGTTTTATAAGGTATATACCTACAAAACCCCACTTAT
>APFE031425807.1:49758-96717 GCA_000404065.3 Pinus taeda | reverse complement strand
CTTTTTTTGTTTACACACATTTATAATTAATAACTATTATGATAATTAGTTATTAATGTTTAGCATGTTTTACCATGTATAGTTAGTATCTTGTGAGCATTTTTTCTAACTTTGTTAAATTTGTTTTATTTATGCATAAGTTTTATAATTTTTGCCTCTAATGTATAAAAAATTCAAGAAGTTGATCTTATAAGAAATTAATTTCCTTGAATTCAATTTTGTGTGTGAGAGAGAGAGAGATTAATCTCTATTGTTCTTGTAGGTCAAAGGATTTGAAACTCGTGGGATATTATCAGGATCCCACTTTGAAGTTCTATATTTTGTTTCAAGTGGCTAGAGCATTTATTGGGAGGTTAGTTGAGGTTAGTCTTCAATTTCTCATATGTTTCAATTGGTTTGTTAAAGTTATTTTATCTTCTTTCCTCAAATCAAACATCTTAGTTACCCTGCAAAAAGTTAATGTGTGAATTTTATTAAAGTTGGTTAATCCACTGCAACTTTATTCTTAGTTTAGAAATATTTTCGGAAAAAACACATCATAAAATCTTTGTCATGCGTTTCGAACCAACGAGTGTGGTTCCTCATCAGGACAAGTTGAAAAAATCAGATGAAGGCTCCATGTTAAATAGGAATGGCAGATCTTCCAACCGTTAGGTTTGATTGGAAAAAACGGCTATATTGGTTATAGATTTATTTATTTATTTATTTTAACTTAAAGGTGTGGATATAATAATAATAAATATTATTTAAATTATTATCATTATATAATAGTGGTAATATTTTATTATTATAGCTTATAAACTTAATAATAGTCTTATAATGGGTGATTATTAACCATTTAGTTAGTTATAACAAAGGCAATTTTGAATTATAATAATTTATTAAGTTATATTCATTAATGTTTAATATTATATATAGTCCTTAATTTTATTATTATTAAAAATATATAATTTATAGTAGTAATAAGTTACTAATTAAATAATAATGTAATATTAACTCATTTAGTTAGTTATGTCACCGATAATCTACATAGAATTATCAATGTATAACATTAATATATATATTAATCAGAGTCAATATTAATAATATTACTTTAATTATCCTTAAACCATGACTAAGCATTGTTAAATTATTATTATAATATTATAATAGTAATATTTTATCTATAATGGTTCTGGGAAATATTTTAATGTAATCAATTCAATAAGTTTTTTTCTTATAAGCTGCGGTAGTTCCTTTTTTTTCTATTTATAAAGCAAGTTGTTCCATATACAGAATTTTGGTGGCCTCAACTTGCCTATGTGGGAAACCAAGTATGTTGGCCACTTGAGTCTATTATAGGCCATCTAGTAGCAAAATTTTACCAGTCTTTCAATCCAAGCTAAATACACTTCACATCTAGAAACACTGTTCAAGTTGCGAACTAACATAAAAACACAGAAAAAGTAAATGCTATCCGCTAAAAACCCAGTGAAAACTGGAAGCTAAAAAGCTATTCCTTTCTATCATCTTTATGCAATTCCACAATTGCTGGTGCAATAACAGAGTCGCCTAGTGCTGGAGACAGTTTCATTAGACTTTGCTGGATCTCATCCAACTTGCTATCTTGCATGACCAACATAATTTGCAGATTTTTCATGTCCTTTTTGATGTTGGGCATACCTTGTGCTATTTTCGCCATCTCCCCCGCCATCTGTTCCAGGGCTCTGGCCAGTAAACGCTTCATTACCCAGTACACATGCAGGGCTTGTCTGTATAGCGTCATCCTGCCTCTGGTGTGCCCTGGGTCGGGAACTATATCCCCCCATTCTTCCATTTCTGGCTCAGAATCTTCTTCCATAACGCTATCCTCTATCTCTTGTATTAGATGACGAATGTCAGTGTTCGTCCCTTCTCTATATGCGCGAGTTGCTTCATGGGCCGCCATCTTAATACATTTCCTGCCTCTTCTTTGATCTGCCGGTGTCGAAGTTGTAGGATCGCTTTTCAACGGCTGGCTTTGGCGCCCTCTACCCCCGCGACCCTGGCCTCTACCCAGGCATGCCATCTCTACTTTTATTGACTCCTGCTTACAATTGTCAACAGAAAACGTTAGCTTGCTAGGAACATCAGGCTTTCCGTAAACTGACCTATCCTTATTTCTTAGCATTCCCTCCCCACTCAAGCCTCCCCGTTGCTCTGGAAAATCATTGTTCTCTCCCTCCCTGGACTAAGGTTGGTGACCCAACCTTTTGCCATCCTGTCCTGCTTATGATTTTCAGCCTTAGTTTCCTAGGGCCAGCCCTTTGCCCTGAGAATACACTCCCCAAGCATGCCTGTGCTCTGTTCCTCTCTGTGCCTCTCAATGCGGTCTTCAGGCCTGCCCTGACACAACCCCTCCCCAATGTATCCCATATTTCCCCCCTCCTCCGACATCCTATGCTTATGAGAGTGAATTGCAGGAGGTAAACCAGAGGAAACATACCCGGAATGGAGCTCGGCCGCGGAAGATCCCATCGCTTGCGTTGCCCTGTTCCCGTCCTTCCTTCGCTGCAATCTGTGCTCACTTCCTAGCCTTGCCACCTTCATGTACCCCTTCCCAACTACCCTACGTCCCATCCCACTACCGTCGTTGTTCCTGCCTACCTTTCCCCCCATACTCATGCCACTTTGCTTCCTTGAAATTCCCGTGGTCATGCAGGACGCCACCACGTCCGGTTGATTCAGCTTGATGGCCATAGGCGGCCGTCTTGGCCGTCCTCTCACCTGCATTGTCTTCATGCTCGTACGCTCTCTCTTCGTCACCCTGATCGGGGTATTCAATTCAATAAGTTATCTAAAGAGAACCAAACTTATTATTAAAAAAGGGGGAGCGAGAGGGGAGGTGGGGAAATATTCATCGGAATCACTTAAAGTCATTAATAGAGGGGGGAGGCTTAGAAGAGGGGAGATATGACTGGGAAGAGAGGGCAGGGATCCGACAAGTATTGATCTTCCAACCGTCGTCCCTATTGAGATTACTAGGTCTTTTTTCAATCTCAATAGCTTCCCTAAATTTATGATGATGAAATTGCGAAACCTTAGCAATCACTTGAGCTTCCTCAATACAAACATGATGTTTAGTTTTCTCTGCATGTTCTGCCAGTGCAGAGGACTTGGTTCTCCCATGTTTTAGGTCAGCTGTGTGCTCATTAATCCTTTGATTAATAAAGCGTCCAATTTCACCAATATAGGGGGTTCCGTAGGAACAAGGAATCATATAGACACCCTTCATGTCCTTAGGGTTGATGGGATGTTAAATTCAATCAATTTAGTACTAAACCAGAATCATAGACAAGCGTATAATATTTAAAAAAATTAGTGAAAAGAGCTAATGATAATTTTGTTTATTTTAATACTTAGTTTTTTTAGTTTATTTTTTCATGATACAAAATGTTTTAGGAACTAAGTATTTTGATTAGAAACTAAATGTTTTGATATCCATCTATAGTTACTAGTGATTTGATTTATATAACTGTGCTAGTTATAATTTAGTTGTTAAATTAATAATAAAATAATTGTTATTACGAAGTATTCATAAATATTAATTAACATGTCATTACAAAATGAAAATAGCTAATGATATATTTTGTTTATTTTAATATTTGATATTTATACATGTTTTTTATTTTTATATTCACTATACAAAATGTTTTATGAACTAAGTATTTTGATTATAAACTAAGTGTTTTGATATCCATCTATAGTTACTAGTGATTTAATTTATATAATTGTGTTAGTTATAATTTAGTTGTTAAATTAATATTAAAATAATTGTTGTTATGAATTATTCATAAATATTAATCAACATGTCTTTACGATTTATTTATTTTCTTTTTTTGTAAGTTTGGTAGGATTACATCTTCATCATGTTCAACTTCTCATCTTTTTTTTGTTGTTGTAAGTTTGGTAGGATTACATCTTCCTCATGTTCAACTTCTCATCCCCGGGATAGCACAAGATTTGAACCCAAGACTTCTGGTTCGGTGAGACTTCATTTCCACAACCATTGCGAATTGAGCTAACCCAAGCGAACCAATTTAATTTAAAAATCAATTTAATACTAAATTCCAAATTATAGATAATTTCAACTCAATTTTACTCTACAAAAGAAACACATGTCATTTGAGTGATAACAATAAAAGTTTTGTTTCATATTTCCGTGCTGTCACTGCCACAAACACAATTGCATTCAACTCTATATCAATCATGTTCAATTCGCATGAACTTTGTAGGAGACAATTGGTTGTGCAAAACAAGTTTTTTGGAATTGACATCTCATCATTGAGTTGAAACTAAGTTTCTCCATATCAATTTGAACCAAACACTCTCAAAAAAATAAAGTTATAAAGCTTCATTATCAATCATGTTCAATTCCCATGAACTTCGTAGGAGATACTTGGTTGTGCAAAACAAGTTTCTTGAAATTGACATCTCATCGTTGAGTTGAAACTAAGTTTCTCTATATCAATTTGAACCAAACACTAAAAAAAAATAGAAATGAAAATAAAAATGTTGTTTTTTGGTGAGGACTCTACCTTATTGGTTTATACATTACAATCAATAAGATAGAGCCCTCACCAAAAAACGACATTTTTACTTTCATTTCTATTTTTTTTTTAATAAAACCTTTAATTCATCCGTTCACACCTTATCAACTATTCATACTCTAATTAACTATATTTAAATTAAACTACATAATACATTAATCACTATCATACAAAATGAAAACAATTAAAGTGATGTACAGAATTCCAGTGATAACGACTTTGGACTCCATTTTCTCCTCACATAATTGGAGTGTTTAGCAAGCCGAAGCATACGAGCACGTGGTCTAATGAGAAAATGGTTTAAAATATAAAATCAAAATCTTAAAGTTTAGAATTCCATATTAATAATACAAGAATGTAATTTAATAGATACAAAATAGAATTCAAGATATTCAATTTGTTTAACTACTTTTGTCTTATAACATTAGAATGTCAAAATTTACAATAATCATGCATGGCCATTTTTAGATGGATAAAGAGCATGATAAATATTGAAATTTAATATTTTTTTTATTGTTTTTGAGATAAATTTGGAAAGTGTGAGTAATGTTTTACGTTTCTAGTTGATGTTACATTTAAGATTGTTTTGTTTTTTTTGTTTTTTTGTTATTAATCATTTATTTAGTTTTTATGATGGATGGGGGCTTATATCCACTTTAAATATGAGATTTTTTTCCATATTTTTATATACATGAGAAGAAATAATATAATTTCAAATGGTAAAAATTTACATAATTTTTAATTTTTTTATGTATTTAAACGAAATATGTAATTTAATTTAAAATTTTACAATTTAAGTTTATTTGAGCATAGAGTAGACAATGGTAGGTGTTTTGTTAAGATACTCTATGGTGTAAAGTTCATCGATTCGAAATTCTGTGAGTAAAATCCCAGCATGTTAAGGGTTGATGTGGCCCAGGCTAGGTGTGATCCCTAGGTGATTTTGATGGCTTACATGCCCTTGAGTTGCGACTACTCAAGCGATAGGTTAGGTGTGCCAATCATCTCAAGATTCATATAACCTAGCAAACTTTTTTTTTTTACGAATTAAAATAAATAAATTTAATAATAACATGTAATTTGGTCTTGCGCTCTTCATTATTTACTTAGTTTTATTTGTTCTTAATGATGGGTGCAACATCTTTGTAGTCTTGGCCATTTAATTCCCTTTGGTCCAGGGTTATGACAACTTGCCTTCGCTGTGACGTCTCCCTTTGCGTGCATGATCATGGATTTAATTCTCCTATCTTGCGAAGGGTTCAAATCGTTTTTGTCCTATCCAAGCGAAAATTTTCGTAAATATTTGGATTGAATGGTCTCAAAATGTATTCTGCCAAGGATTGAGGCTCAATTATATATGGTTTTCTAGAGGTAGTCTACTACCACTCTCGCTCTTGCAAGTTCATGAAGTTAGAAATTGAAATTCCTTTGTTCCGGGTTATGGTGTTCTGGTTATTTCTTCTCTCCAGCCTCTGCCTTAGTCTGGTGGGAAATTCCTTGCAGATCCGTGTCTCAAGCCTCAAGAACAGGATGGCTAGCTGTTCTGACCTCTAGGGTTCTATCAGTGCTTCAAAGTTGATTGAGAAGCTCTTAGACTCCACTCAGGCTCTAGTTGCCTCAATTTCTGATCTTGAAGACATGATCGAGTGACAATAGAGCTCATTCCAACTCTTTGTTGAAGCCAAGTTATTGGTGCATCATGCTGATATGGAAGATTATTTGAATAGGCTCAGTGAGGAAATCCGGTAGCTCAGTGCTCGGGTGGCAGTTCTGGAGGTCTTAGCATCACAAGCGGAAAGAGCAGGAGTTTGTGCTTGCGTGGATAGAAGGAGATCTCGTCGTGTCAGAGACTTAAAAATTAACAATTGTGGTCCATGGTGATTTCATTACCTTATCTGATGAGGTAGCTTTATTGGGATGTACTTTGTTACATCTATCTTTGGTCATGTAATGTTGGTCTGTAAATTTTATCTTTTGCTTGGAACTTTTTGTAGAATTGACAATGATAATCTTTTATGTCTTAAAAATTTAATCAACCATGAAGAAAATAAACATTTTGTTTACTCTTTTGAAGATCTATCTCTTGTATCGGAGTCAATATGTAAAGGTTCTGGTTTTAATTCTAGTGTTTTATCAATATAAATACCCTTACTAGTTTGTTGAAAAAAATGATAGATACAACATCCACTCAAAACATAAAACTTTTCCCACAATTTACTCACTAAACTAAATAAAATAAAATTTCAAACTAAAAAGACTTATATACTCACCATTTTTAATTTTTTAATTTTTTTCAAAAGGTGGGAAAACCTATCATAACTCAATTTTGTCAAATTAACAGTGAGGACAACCATCCCTAGCTGCTAACCACGAATGTCAGTTTGACACACTGTCATTCAAGGAAAAACCACGCCACCTGGAATAACCCCGCTGGTGGTCCGTAAGGGGGCAAGGTTTCACTCCTGCCAGATGCCTCTGGGTCTTGGGCCGTTAACCTGTTTCCTTACGTCCGAGGAAGACGAGCTCTTAGCCAAGCATAAACAATTTTAAGACATACTCCAAGCCCGTCATTTTTAATTTGTTTACGATATATTTAAATAAAATATATAATTTAATTTAAAAAAACTAAATTAAAAAATATAAACCTAGTTTTATTTATTTATTTTTTCTTTCTTTGTATTTCATAAAATTTATAAATCCAAAACATCGACTTAAAACAAATATAAACAAATAAAAAATAAAAATCACCCTAATTAATGAAGTATCACATTTACTTAAAACGCAAACGACATAACTGCACCACGTTACCAACCATAATTTCAAAGCAATCTCCATCTGATGGGCCCACCACGAGTTGCGTTCACGATTCCCACATTCATAATTCAGCCATTCACCTGCCAATAATTTTGCCATACCACGACGAAGGTGGCAGCTTTAATCCTGTGGTTTCGTGGGGCACAAGCCAAGCCAAGTCCGGAAGTTTCGTTCGAGCACAGTCCAACACGCAACGCAGACGCTGATTTTATCGAATGTTGTGTTCGAATCCTGTAAACCTTCCCTAACTCTGGCTACAGCAATTATTGCAAACAGCAATATTTATTAAATAAATATTGAAGATTTTGCTCTGAAAACTTTAAATCTCGGAATATTGAAGGAAACAATTCACGAGAAGAAATTGCACAGAAATTCGACCATTATCAATTTCATATCATAAGTTGAGAAGAGTTGCTTAAACAGTAGGTCCGGAATTGCTGTTTCAAATCGCGGCCAGACGAACTAAATCTTTGCAGCTAAGGACAGTTTCAATTCAATTCGCGGTAATGTTTTTCAATTATACCACTGAAATTGGTAGATTTGGGGTAAACGTTGATGAACTACGCTGAATTCTTTAATATTCTCCCTAAGTTGTAAAGTTGTTTAAATATACGATAAATCTTGGCAGATTTATAATAAACATCGATAAATGGCAGTGGAATTCGTTAATTTTCCCAGTAGGTTTGCCGGGGTTAAATCTGGTAGCAATTTGAAAACTTATTTAGTTCCTATGCAGTCCGTATCCTGCTCTCGGCCTCCTCCTGTGGCTTCTTTCCGGATCGCTAAGACAAAGCTTGTAAAGTCACGGGGAGGTAAGGCTTCGGGAGGGTTTAGAAGGAATTTTAGTAGTAAATACAGAGTTAGATGCAAACCTCTGGCATTAAATTCTAAAGAAGGTCTCAAAGGGGACCTTGAAGAAACAGTTGAGCAATATAAGCGATATACTGTGGCGTTCGAGGAAAATGATGCTAATGCTAGAGGAAAAGCCGAAGAACTTTCCACGGCTTTTGCATCTGCAATTTCTTCACTGGAATCTTTAATTGACAGTTATTATTTTGCTGAAGCAAGAAAAAGTCTAAACAAGAACTTGTCGGTGGGATCTCCCAGAGTTGAAACTCCTATTGAAAACAAGCTACCTACATTGCTTAGGATTCCCAATTTGCCAGATGGTAATCGTGGTTCTTCGATCGAAAGCTGTTTATGGGAGTGGAAGTATAAGTGGACAGTCCATTATGAGAAGGCAGGGTCTAAGAACACCGATGCTCCGGCAGTGCTCTTTTTGCCTGGGTTTGGTGTGGGGTCTTTTCATTATGAGAATCAATTACGTGACCTGGGACGAGATTTCAGAGTCTGGGCTATTGATTTTCTAGGGCAGGGCCGGTCGTTGCCATCTGAAGATCCTGCACCGCTAGTTGAAGGAAATGCTTCACCAGAAGATCGTCAGTACTGGGGCTTTGGGCCAGAGGTGGAGCCATGGGCAAGCGAGCTAGTGTATTCAGTGGATTTATGGCGTGATCAGATTCAAAATTTTGTAGACCAGGTATGTTGAATGACTTCAACTTGTAGTGCCTTGAAGGAGTTTATTCTGTCATCTGTCAGAGAAGGCCTACATTTTCTTTTACGAGGAAAAAAAGCTGCAATTTTATTTATAGGGAATAAAATACATTTGCAAATCCTTTTAGCATTCAGATGGCAATTTGCAGCTCAATAAGGAGTTCCAAAATTACAAAAAAAATCTTTGTCAATCTGTCAAAAAGACTAAGCAAAATAAAAGTCTCCTATACAATCATATGTATATATTTTCAGTTTTTTTGATGCTGTCCATGAGAAAAACTGTGCTGTAATGTTCATCAAAAGATTCTCTGTGTTATAACTTTTTAGACACCCATATGTGCTACTGTATCGTTATAAAAAAATAACATAACAGTATAGAATTTCTGATACTTGCCTGCTGAGGCTACCTGTAAGAAAAAGTTTTATAATTCAGTTTTATTCCCAAGGGTCAAGAAAATGTTCAGTGAGCTGGCCTTCTTTGTGTTCTGTAAGTTTCCAGCTGCCTTTGCCCCTTTCCAGTCTAGCTTTTGAGAGGATGTTTGCTTTAGTATTTCTTGGCCTGTAGATGTGGTCAAAAGTGATGAAAGAGAAAGATGTTAGCTAATACATGATTTTTTGAAAGATGCTCAGAAGAGTGTAATTCCTGAGAGTAGAAGTCCTTTTCATCCAGTTTTGTTAGACTTTCCCGAACCTAGCACCTGGTATTCTGTTGCCAACAATTAATTATTGAACGAATACACGGCCAAACTCTTAACACAAAAAATATAGTGGAAACAAAAAAATTACTCGATCTGAATCACACACACAAACATATTTCTGCCCAATCAACAATTTTCATTAATAAATTAATCACGGAACTGAGAAATACAATATTGATCACCAACCTCACTGCACTCTCTCGGTCCCAACACATGCTCACTGAGAAGCCTCTCTCAATCTTGTGCTGCTGTTGTGTCTTAGCCTCAATTTATAACTTTCCTAAGCTAAGATTGACAACCAAAATTAGCTCGTCAAATTAACTGAAGATAAGTGACTTTACTTTAGTTAACTACCATGTCTTTAGTTTCAAGTACAAGTTGTAAATTTATCTTGTTTTACATGCACATCTCATGCATGTTACATATAATACATTCATGATTCACATGCGTGCAACTCACTTGCACACTTGGCATGTCGCATGCAATCTCCTAAAGAGGCAAATCAAGGTCCTTCTAGTCAAGACACAAGACTAGAAGTACCTTTTGAGCTATAAAACTCAACATTCCCTCTTAGTGAGGGAGTTACTTCTGGAAGAGCCTCCTCCACCTGGATCTGTCTCCAACACCACCATGTCATCCGCTACTGTAGCTGCTCCCTTTGAACTAGAAGATTTCCCTGCTACCTGCTGTGGAATCTGATCTGAAAACCTATTCCTTTCAACCATTTTCCTAGGCTCCTGATCCTAAGTGTCTAATAATGTCATATCATACCAACTGAGGCTTGTGTTAGTACTTGAAGAATCACTCTTCTTTGCTTCATGTTCCCTCTCAACAACTAACGTTGTATCCAAGATCCCCTTGAATATACCCACAAGTTGTCTGAACAACCTGTATGACTGCCCTTGTCTGATACCAAGCACTACAACTGCATCCAAGGTCGCTTCCTCTGAATATAGAAGCACCTGTCCATTCTGGAGCAAAACTCTATATCCAACATCCTCCAAGGATGATGCTGAGAGCACATGTATCATCCACCTTGGAACAAACAACATCCTGGTCACCTCCAGAAATCCTCTTGACTGTAGTTGGAATCTGACACATCCGACCCCCTTCATTACATGCATGATACTAGTCCCACTAAACACATTGCAGTTTGAGCCTAGCTTAGAAACACTGCGGAACACTGACCTCATCCCCGTCATGTGATTGGACGCTCTACTATCCAGTAGCCTCGATCTTGTGCTAAGTCCTTCTAGCATGGCTGTGGGTCTATCTCGGTCCTTTCAGACAACCACTAATTCTACTGCCACTCCCTTGACTAGTATGGTCTCCCTCTGAGGCTGTTGGTATTGTCCTTCGTACCTACTCCTAGCTACTACCATCTTTACCAACAATTGCTGGCCCATGTCTGTCGCGACAGATCCCTCGCCCAACAACTCTTGCTGTCCATTGAATCTTGCAGCTTCTCTGAACATGCCTAGCGTGGTACCCTGCTCGCGACACAATCCCTTGCAACTATCCTTGGCTGCCATTTGACGACAATCCTTTCGCCTCCTCTCTATCAACTCGCAATGTGCCTCACGCTGTCTAGTGCTACTCAACCTCCTAAAGCCTTTCCTCAACCATACTCCTAATGGTTGTTCGTGCAGACCTTCAAACCTACATAAGGAACCCTTGGTTCCTGTGGTAGATTGATTGTTCTATCGTTGGACTTTCACTCAACAACCAATCTGACAACTCTCTAGCAAGTTGTCTCTTTTCCTGACTCGACCACATAGCACACGTCTGCTTGCTAACTTTAGCTCCTCACAACGTGCATTTCCACAAGCTGCCACTGTTTGCCTGCACAACTCTCGACTTCCACTGCTAGAACAACCTATGATCCTGCGACCTCATTTGTCGGCTGTCAAACTTGTCAAAACACTCCTTTGCGAACTTGGTCTAGCGGCTTGTGGCTGCGGCTTGTGACTAGTGCTAATTTCCCATTGTTTTATGTTGATACAATCACTTTAGCCCAATCTTATCTTCATTTAGCAATTAAATTAATCTTCCATTGACAAATAGGAATTGTAGATAGAACAATAAATGCAATGACAATAGAAGACAATCAAGAGCAATAACAAGATACACCAAGATAGGTAAAAGACTAGGGAAAAACCCCACAAGGGGGAAAACCCTTTGAAATTCTTCTTCTTATTAGATTGTCATAAAATGTTCAACAAAGATATTACAATGATCCAATTTATCAACCAAGAGTTAAAGGTCAACAAATTTGACTTTCCAACAAATCAATATCCAAACTCCAAGAGATGAGCCCTGTTACCCACCAGGTAGTATACATAGGAGAATTTTTTTCTCCTAGATGGTCCTCAGCCGGTAGCCAGCAGCCACCAAATAGCTCGATGTGCCATTATTTCCACCACCTGAGCTGACCATGTGGTCCCTCTCCCATTTGTTATTATTGCATGTTTGACGGTGGGCCTTTCGACCTTGAAGGTATGGCTTCTCATTGGTATAGTTGAGTAATTTTCTTTACTTGCCATGGGCACTTTTGGGCATGGATTGGTGGGGGGATTCGATGGAAAGAGCAGGCTAGGTCTGTACTTTTGTCTCCACTGCCCAATTTCGTGGTTAGTCTTGTATCCTAGTCTCGTGGAATCTCCTTTACTGACCATTAGCTTTAGGGTTGGCCCTAATGGGAAATCCCGATTTTGGTTTCGTGGTCTCGTTTCTCGACACCATATACATCACTCCCTTCCGCTCATGCCGACCCCATTCATCATTTTTGCCATCCAGGTCCACATGTGTCTGCTGGGTCCACATAGGATTAGCCTCCCCTTCCCCTTGTATACACCTTGGGTTGAGCCTGGAACAATGCCCCAGAGGTTGATGCAACTAAAAAAAAATAAAAAGCATAATTTGGCCACTTTTAACAGGAAATGTACAACAAAATTCAAAAGATGGCCGAGACATACAAATTTAGCATGTGGGCAAAAGACCAGCATGAGCTCTACCCCTTATCCATGGCCATGACCCTGGTTCCTATGGGCCCTAGATGAGCCCCCTCTTGTTAAGTTGTGCAACTAGGGTCAAATTCCACTTTGGACAACTCATTTGATGGAGATAATCATTGCATTGAATTCCTCTTTTCGAGAGGACAAAAATTGACTTTGAAGCACTCAATTCGGATAAGTAAAAATGGATTTTTGAGGTCAAGCCCACAAATACAAAATTGTCAAGGTTGACCTTGGGTCAAATGACACATCTCATGGACAAAATAACATCCCTCAAGTTGCATATAAATACAAGTGCCCTCTTGCCTCATTTGGACATCACACAACACACATTCTTCTTTTCTCTTCAATTGTTTGGTTCATATAGGTTACAGGCAACTCTATTCTTCTTCACATGTGTGAGGATTTGGAGGCATTTTTGACTTCTCTCTTTGGCATCTTTGACTTTTGATGATTGGGCATTTGGTTTGGCTTGGTTTTCTTGGGTTTTGGATTTGATTAAAGAGGCCGAATTTAGTGAGGAAGGAAGGACGAAATTCTGAAGCAGCTAAACCACCTTTGACCAACGTTGACTTTTTTGTAGTTGAAGTTTGCCCAGCATTGACCAAGGGTCAAAAAGAGATTTTTTACTTCGATTTTCTTAGAGAAGGTCTGTTCCCTCTGGCCGCTTTGGGCTCTAAAACCGAGGCATTTTGAGGAGTTTGACTGCTGTTGGCTGTAGGTTTGACCGCAAAACATAACTGTACTTTTTCTCTCTCCATTGACCAAGTTGGACCAAAGTTTTTGGAACTGTTTTGACTAATCCTTAACCAGCAAAACATAACTATACTTTTTCTCTCTCCATTGACCAAGTTGGATCGAAGTTTTCGGAGCTGTTTTGACTAATCCTTGACCAGCAAAAGAGGCCGCATTGACTGGGCTTTGACTGAATTAAATTGAAGCAGATTTGACCATGATTTGACTGCTGTTGACTTGAACTAGTTAGGGCAGTCAATTGTTGTTGACTTTTTGCAGATTAAACAGTTGACTAGATTTGACTCTTCTTCATCATTTTGACATTGGTATATTGATTTGACATAAGATTGATTGAATATTGTATATTGGTTTTCGATATTAGCTAGTCAAAGTTTGACTTTGACACTTGGATGATGTATTCTCTTTGTTGAACATTTGAAGACAATCTAATAGAAGAAGATTTGCAAAGGGTTTTCCCCCTTGTGGGGTTTTTCCCTTGTCATTGACCAAATATTGCATCTCTTGTCTCTTGGTTATCTTTCCTCGTGCATTTGAATAATTGTTCTATCTACTATTGCTCTATTGTCATTGGTTAAATTGAAGAAGTGGAAATTGTTAAATTGGATGCTATTGGATATTGTTGAAGTAATAGTTGCAAGATAAAACAATTGATGAAAAATTAACACCTCCATCATTACGGAACCCATAATTGTCCCAACCCCTGGTGGGCAATGAAATGCCCCACCTCAAAAGGGGGTACCTACTGCTTCATCATACACGTCACACTCTCATCCCCTGGAGCTCTGAGCAGTGATAAAAAAAATCAATTATAGGCAAAAGACATATGAAGAAGGATGGAAAAACAAAGGCCAAGGTAACTCATGTACCACGATTTGCTCCCTCCTACACTCATATACCTAGTTTGGGCTTCCCTTATTACAGCTACCCTTGTACCATGGCATGTGGCTTGGAGCATTACCCCTGATCCCCACTCTGTTCCATCACTATATCATTTACCACTGGCCACCTGATGGATGTACCATGGACATGCCACCCCCCTTTAAAGGTTGAAACCACCTAATAGGGTCCTTGTTTAACCCCCTTGTTGAGCTTAAAGACATTTGTACATGCCAAAACCCACTATGGAAGGGCATGCCACCATGAATTGCCCATTGATTCCATGACTTGTATGCTCTTTTACTTGAGTATTTTAATGATTTGTTGTATTGGAGGGCAAGGGGATGTATTGGATCTTATGTAGGATTGCAGGTGGGTCTCCATTTGGGGCATGGTCTCCATATACGGGGTCTTAGTCCTCTGGGGTGAGCATTGAGAGCCATGGGCCTCCACCATAGCAGAGATTATTTCATGGATCCCCAACACTGCTCATTGATTGTTCATGTTCCACCTTTTGGATGAGGATGATGCACTTGGTTCACCATGCCCAGTGGGCTCCACACTTGCACCATACACTTGCAGATGTTCTAGGGTTCAGATGAGGATTTGTCTCACTACAGGAGACAAGGGAGAGCTTATGTCATCATCTTAGCCCTTACAGATGGTTTACAGGCATTTTCGATCCACTTGGAGACCCATGAGGATGTCCTTGTGCCTCCACACCTACTTGAGAGCACCACAACGATTTGCTTGGAAAACAAGGGGCCAACCACTTGTCCATTGTGTTTGGAGTCCATTTTCTCACCATGGCACACTCTGGAGTTCATTAGGCCTCCTCAAAGGCTCAATGACTCATTTTATTGATCACTCCACCCTCTTGAGAGGCTTATTTTTATGTTATTGAGCTATCTTGGTGGGTTTGCCACCAAAGGATGTTATTATTGCACATTATTTTATTATTTGGGGCTTAATTAGGCCAATTAGGCAAATCGAACTCATTAGTGATGGTATAAATAGATGAGAGGTATTTCATTTCTCTCATCATTACTTGGATTGGGTTATTATCTCTTGGAATGAATTTTGATGTTTGGATTCTATCTTCTTGGTATTGGAGCTTCATTATTGGCATAATTTGATGATTGGATATACTCATTTGTACATGTAAGTGATCTTTTTCATGTTTACTCTTGTTATTTACTTTTTCACATGAATGTTGCTGGGATTTTCACTATATAGGTCTGCAATTTACTGATATTCTATGCGAAATTGTGGAAATTTTGGTCTTTTGAAGCATTGCTTCATTGCACGTGTCATGTATGAATGGGTGAATGTTTCTAGAGGTTATCTTTGTTGAAAATACCTTGATAAGTCATCAATTATTGCATATCGAAGTATAAGATCTTATTTTCTCTATATAGGTTTGAAATTTACTGCTATTCTATGTGAAATTGTGGAAATTTTGTTCTTTTGGAGCGTTGCATCATTGCATGTGTCATGTATGAATGGGTGAATGTTTCTAGAGGTTATCTTTGTTGAAAATACCTTGATAAGTCATCAATTATTGCATATCAAACTATAAAATCTTCTGACAACTGCTCTCATGCCCTAATTGCCATGCGAAGTTGTTTAAAGGTCTCCTTGATTGGGTATAGTCTCTCCAAATCACAAGTTCATCTTGACTCCATCTCTCCCAAAGGCAAGGCACTAATCCATCCACTGATGGTCACCTAAATGCTTATTCTTCTTGCCTCTCCTCTCTCTTTCTAGGCCTAGCCACCATAGGTCACTTGGGGCATCAAATAAATCTCATTGTAGCCATCAAAACACCTCGATTATTGGTCCATAACTGCGCTAGGGTTTCCTCTAGAGGCCCTCCAAATTTGAAGCAATTCCAACCGTGGGATCCTGAGATATAACAAGCCCTAGTTCAAGGACCATTTCTTGCCCTTGGTTTCCCTTGGCTAGTGTCCTCATCTATATCATTGCATTTAATCCTCAAAAGAAAAGTTGTCCTTTGATCCTCTTCTCTTTCCTAATCAGGTCAAGTTCCTTCTTGGTTGATCAACTCCATATCTTTGACCTAATTTTGGGTCCACTTGGTCCTTTGTGGTTCACAACTTTATAACTCTGATTCCACAAAGATCACATAAAGGCTGATTCTCCACAAGGATTTTCAGGTCTAGGAAACTCGTTGACACGATATATTCCCAATCCCTAGTCTCAAGAATCCTCCTAACCTTTCCTAGAGAGCCTATCACCTTGCTTTTCAAGCAAGAAAGCCATATTATTGAGTCTCTCCTATGAATGGGCCTTGGGAATCACCCTTCATCCTTTCATTGATCTGTTTATCCATGATTCCTCATACTGGTTCTCCGCCCATCGGTGAAAGTCTATAAAGAGCAGGGAGGCTTTGCTGAGGTGACAGTGGGCTATCGCTCCATTGTCGCCCCTTGACCTAGTAGTTGCTCTATAGGATCCCCTCCTAGGACCCTTGTGAGTTTGAGTGGTAACAAGCCCAAAAGTCAAATTTGGTCAAATTGTCAAGTCTGCAATTATGGTCAAAGTCAACAGTAGTCAAAGATGCTCTAACCAATCACAAGCCAACGATCAAACAACCTCCAAAAGAACTTGGTCAAAGGTCAAAATATTCGACCTTCGAAGTAGGTCAAACCTCAATCAAAACAACTCCAAACAACTCGGTCAAACATGGTCAACAAAGATAAAGTCTACGGTTAGATTTGTGGTCAAAGTTTGCAGTCAGATGCAGTCAAAATGCCCAAAAAACCTCAATCTTTGTGCCAAAGAATTGGGCTCCAAAAGCAGTCCAAAAATGCTAAGTCAAACCAAGTCAAACTATGCCCAATCTCCAAAAAGTCAACGCCGGTCAAAGGTTGATCAAAGACAGATTTGGGCCCCCTCTTGAAATCCTCTCTCTCCTACTTGCATGTGTGAAAAGAAGGCCTGCAATTTCAGATTGTATGAACCTCCAAAGAAGAAGAAGAAGATGTGTGAGATGTGTGTCTAAATGAGGTGCCATTGAGTTGTATTTATAGGCGTTGGAGGAGACCCTTTGTCTTTAAAGCCGACCAATACTTTTATGCACATGTGGGTTTTCACATGAGAAATATATTTTTCCTTGACCAAATTAAATTATTATAACGGCAAAGAGGGTCTTCTTTGGATGAGGAAGGTTGTCCAAAGGATGGAATTTGTCCCTGAGCTGCCAAATTAACAATTGGAGGTAGCATCTCGGCTTGACACACCTGCGCATAACAACCTTTTGTTAGTCTCCTCTCGACCGAACAACTTCTCCATTGTGCGATTTTTTTTTTTGCTTTGGAGGTTCAATTTCAACTGTAGTGGCAACTGGTTGCTCGACTGTTGGTGGCATTGTGTCGTGGGCCAACCTGCCAGCAGCCCTGGCAGTGGCTGCCCCCCGCGGCCGATGGGCTGTCGGCCACCCACTCGTGCGGACCCTTTCCCCTTTTTTTCTTTATTACGGGAATTTTTTTTGCTCGTAAAAAAATTTCTGCCTGTAAAAAGATTATTCTCGGCCTAAAAAAAAGTGTCTCGCTGCCCATGATCCCAACCAACCTGGCTTTGGCAATCCGATACGAACTCAACACTTGTAATTTCGAGATCGATTTAGAATTGGGGCTTTGATACCACGTTAGACTTTCCCATACCCAACACCTGGTATTCAGTTCTCAACAATTAAATATTGAACGAATACACGGCCAGATTCCTAACACAAAATATATAGCAAAAGAAAAAAATTACTTGATTTAAATTGCACACACACAAACAAATCTATGCCCAATCAATAGTTCTTCATTAATAAATTAATCACGAAACTTACTTGGGCTCCCATACCAGGGATAATGGACCAATTGAGAAAATACAATACTAATCACTAGCCTCACTGCGCTCTCTCGGACCCAGCACACGCTCACTGAGAAGTCTCTCTCAATCTTGTGCTACTGTTGTGTCTTAGCCTCAACACTTAGGCTCAATTTATAACTTTCCAAAGCTAAGATTGACGACCAAAATTAGCTCGTCAAGTTAATTGAAGATAAGTGACTTTACTTTAGTTAACTATCCTATCTTTAGCTTTCTTTACTTTAACTCAAGTACAAGTCATAAATTTAGCTTGCTTTACAAGCACATCTCATGCATGTCACATGTAATACATTCACATGCGTGCAACTCACTTGCACACTTTGCATGTCACATGCAAGCTCCTAAAGAGGCAAATCAAGGTCCTTCTAGTCAAGACACAAGACTAGAATTACCTTTCGAGCTACACAACTCAACAAGTTTATTACCACCTATGAATCCCCATTGATATGAAGATGAGTTGTATTATGAAGAGAGGCAATTTGAAGGAGGAGCTTGAGGACGAAAGTTCTGCGAAATTGTTCGTTGCCAGTCCAATGTTGCAAGAGAATTTTATGAAGAAATTTTCCTTGAAGAATATTACCCCTTCCGCCCCTCCAATGGAAGGTGAGAGGGTTTCCGCCCCATTGAAAAATGCCGATGGACAATCCTTTTGAATCAGAGTGGTTGATGTGCGAATAATATTGGTTGGTTGAGGAGGAGCAGCCATGCTATCTTGTAAAGCAAAGTTGTTTATGGCCACTTTTAAGAAGGATTGGCCTTGATTTTCGAAAATGACTTGGCTCGTTTCAAGCCAGATCCCCCACCTTACAATTAAGGGAAGACCGTTATGGCTTATGATGTACAACTATCCAATTTTTTAAACAGTCTTCTATGGAATCTTCTTTCTAGTCATATGTGGGTCCTTCACGATCTTGTATTTCAAGCCATACAACTTGTGCAAAGGGGCATGTGATAAGAGATGTGCAATGGTTTCAAATTATGAGGAGCATAAGGGGCATTTGCTAGGGCCATTGAAGAATATTTTTTGTAGGATGTCCCAGGTTGGAGCCATGTTCCGAAGAAGGAGCCACATAAACAGTTTTGTCTTCGGGGGGCTATTTAGCTTCCATAATGCTTTCCCCTGCCAAGGAGATTCTGGGTGATCCGAACTATATGCCAACTGGAGGTATCCGAATTTTGAAGAGTATTCTCCATGAGGATTTTGGGACCAAATAAGGAGGTTTTCATCCATGGTGACAATTACCATCTTAAATTTCTAATACCAACTGGATTTATTTTCTCACGACAATTTAATTTATCCCCAGTTTATTTTTTTTACCCAAATAATAACTGAATCACCGAAAGATAAAATCACTAGTATCTTTAACTTCTAGAACTAAAAATATGTAGCAGAAATAAACCAGAGAGATCAATCACACATTTCAACAATTAATTAACCCACAAAAAATTCTCCATCATTTCATTAGTTGGAAAATCTGGTTTTTTTCGACCCACGAAGATACAAGGAGAAATACAATTTGGAACCTGCAGCTCGACTCCCTCAGAATGAATTCGACCCAGGTAAATCGGCCTCAAGGAAATTTGGCTCCAAATGAAATCACTCTTAAGAAATCGACCTCCAACAATCAGATTTGTGCCCTCCAACAATTGGATCTGTGCCTTGCCTCTAATACGCACTAGAAAAATCCCAGCACTCCAGCAACTTGATCTCCTCCAGACAAACAAGATCTCCTTCTAGCAACTCAACCCTGCAATCCCATCTAACTCGACCCTCCTGGATTCACTCAAATCCATTCGCACTTCTACTCCTCTACGCACTGGTCACTGAGCCACTCACACTGTAGAGAGAATCACTCTCCCTTGTGATGATTCGCTCACACACTTGTGCTCTTCGTTGTGTCCTCACCTCCATTGCTAGCCTCCATTTATAACCTACATTGAGTTCAAATCTCTAACCCCAATCTCCTCTCTAGAAGCATCTTGAATCTTTCTTCTAGAAACATCTTGAAGATTTCTTCAACATCTTGAATCTTCCTTCTAGAAACATCTTGAAGATCAATTGTTGAGATTACTTATAAGTCACTTAAGTAATTAAATTATTTCTCCTTAGAAAATAACTCAATAGTCCACAATAATTAATTGACTTTAATTATTGTTTTCCTAAGTTAAACTTAGGAAAGAAGACATAAATCGCTAGAAGAGGCAAATAATGTTTTCCATATGCTAAGACACCAAGCAATTGTAGAAGACCTTCCGATGCTACTCACATCAACACTCCCTCCTAGCAAGGAAGGGATTCTCCACCACCCCTAGCTTATTCAGGTACTTCACAAACTCTCCCTTCACTAAAGGCTTCGTGAGAACATTTGCCACTTGCTGCTCTGTAGAAATGTACTGCAATCTCACAACACCCCTATGGACCCTGGCTCTGATCAAGTGATATCTGATCTCAATATGCTTGGATTGATCAGGAAATACATTATTCTCAGAAAGGTTAATGCAACTTTGATTATCATAGTGTATCATTGTTGGCCCCATCCGTAGATCAAATAATCTTGCAAGCATCTTGCGAAGCCACACTGCCTCACAACTCATCATACTCGCTACCGTGTACTCTACCTCTACTGAATTGAGTGCCACCGACTGCTGCTTTTTGTTGAACTATGAGATCATGGATGATCCCAAGTTGAAATAACATCCAGATGTGGACTTTCTGTCCACCACACTCCCTTCCCAGTCACAATCTGTGTACCCCTGCAACTCCACTCCTCCAGCTCTGACATATCTTAGTCCAAAGTCTATTGTCCCATGCAAGTATCTCAGCACATGCTTCACTACCACCCAATGAACCTGTCTCGGCTCCACCATGAACTGGCTAAGTGTATTCACAACAAAATATAAGGACCTTGTGATTGATCTCATAGACATGGGACCACATATATCAGAATGCACCAAGTCTAGCACACCCTTAGACCTGGTCTCACTATGAGGATATGCATTCTTGGCCTGCTTGCCAAGCGCACACCCTTTACTGATCCAGGTCCGGGTGTGAAGAAGGAACTTTCCAAGACCTTTTACTTTCGTGATGTGTTAAAATTGCTTTTTAAAAGGACATTAACAAATACAACTAAAGACTGTAAGGAAGAGGAACAATATAATCATCAGCACATCGAAACATAAGCCTTTATTAACGGAGTTCGTCCAAGAGGGACTACGTCTTTGGGCCCCAGTCAAGGTGGTGTAGGCCGCTGCATTAGGTGATGCCAATAAAAGTGATGTACACAAGAGTTTGCTGTCTCGATCATACAAGGAAGAAGGCCCTCACGCAGGAGTGGCTCTAAGAGATATTCCAAAACTAGAACTCTCAATCAAAGGACTGCTATGAGTATAATGCAAAAACATGCATGGTGTGCATCCCGCCAACAAGGCACAAAAGGGATGTCAAAGCAAAACACATGCACAACGACAACAAGAGTATCCCTAGCAACATACAATAAGGGATCTCAAAGCATAAAGTACATCATATGAAGATTCCGCATAACACAAAGCAAGGAATCATGACAACATGAAAATAAAGAAGACCCTGCATCAATATCAATTTAGGATCTGTAGCATAATGTAAAAGAAGAAATATATGAATAAATCATATACCTCACACCACCATGGGTCATCTGAATCAGACTGTCAAAGTGCTGAAGCTGCTCAAACCATTACTCTCAAGGCATCGATCCTCATGAAGATAGCTGCTTGCACAAGAAAGTGGACATCTGACACATAGTTGTTCAATAAATGGCTGAAGCTTGTTGAATATCGAATTCATAACATCGATTTGCAAGAAGAATTGATCCAAAAGAAGAAGAATCGATCACAAGAAGAATCAATCAAAGAAGCATTGGTTAAAGGAATCGATCAGAAGAAGAACTGCTCTAGACTCTCGGCTCTGTAGCTTGCTGGCTATCTGGCTCTGTCATTGCAGCTCTGGTGATCTGCTTGAAGTTCAAGCTTTGTGGCTCTACGCATCTCAAGCGCAGCTCTGGCTTCAAGTTACCCTGCATAATTTGCAGCATAGTCTAGCTATCTCTACATAGCCTCATTTGTGACTATTCGTCGAGCGCAGCCTCCTTATGGCTCTCTAGCGCTTCAGGCTCTCGGTGCTCTCTAACACAGGCTCTCGGCTCTGTTACGCAACCTTTCGCTGCTCTCGGCTTTGTTACGCAACCTTTCGCTGCTCTCGGCTCTTTGCACCATGCTCTCCGCACTCTAGCACAGGTTTCGGCTCTCGGGCACTCTCTGGCATGCAGGGTTTCTTTGCCTTTTCGCCTCCTCGGCTCTTTGTCACCCATCGTGTTCTATAACACGTTTGGGACAAGAGTGCTTCAAAATCGAAGGTCTGTTGCTTAAGAATGGAAGCCGTTGTATAGAACAATCGGCGGGCGCAACAACCTTAAGAAAATAGCCTTATTATCGTTTTAAAACAATATTACAAAAAACCCGTAAAAAACTGAGAAACATTGAAAAATCCGGAAATTCGGACTTCAAATTTTATAAGATTGGACCTATAATGCCCATCGGGTCCGCGCCTCATCGGTTATCGCTATCCCTTCGCCTGGGGTCCTTCCTTCGGCATCCGTCGACGCCGACCATTGATATCGGCGATCGCTAATCACATCGTTGATATCCAAGGGTCCTGGTCCTCGGCCTTTGGGTTCCACCGATGCCGATCCGCCGATGCCGACATCGCCGATTTAAAAGCGCCGATATTGTCAATTACATAACTGTAAAGCGCCGATATCGCATCTATCATGCCCTCGACTCCGATATCAAAGATCGTTGATCGGGGGTTTTAAAGGCCCGCATTAAGTCCGCCCTTTGGACTATGCCGATTGCGATTTTCCTTTAAGGCCAAAAACCCATTTTTATGAGAAAATGCATCATTTTCTTAAGGATCAGAGCCACCTTCTTTTCGCGATAACTTCATCATCCGGACTTGGATTGACGAACCATTCGCACCTCCACGATCAAGAAGACGAGCTCTTCGATCTAGTCCTGATTCGACATCATTCTGATCACTTTGATTTTCGAGCGTTCATGCCATGGTGTTTGAAGATCCACCTGGATCATTTACACACTCCATCTCACTCCACCTGGATCATTGGAAAACCAGTAACCATCCTCTGCACCATCGGAAGAGCTTTGTAGTGTAGGTGTCCCATCCTCCTATGCCAAATCTCGCTTTGGCTCTCACTCTCATGGATAAGAGCCTTCACCAGTTTTCCTCTTAACAGATAGAGATCTCTCTCCCTCTTACCGATCACTTGCTTCTTGCTAAAATTGGTCCCCTTCACCTCCCGTAAAGTTGACCTCCAGTCCTTTGTCTTCCATGGCCGAAATTGAAAGGAGATTCTTCTCCAGCTCTACTACATATAACACTTCATTCACCTCCATGATGCCACCTGAGTCCATCTGGAACTCCATACTCCCAGTATCCTCGACTGCATATTTGGCTTTGTCACCAAGCACCACATTTACATCTTGTGCCCCCTAATCATGCTGGTGAAGAAATCCCTCAATCCCGACATATGACGAGATGCTCCACTGTCCACCAACCAGACACCTCTCATGACAGTTCCAGAAAGGCAATATACTAGGGAAATGTTTTTTTCAAACTTTCCCCATCTCCTCCATTTGTGCAGTAGCAGTTTTGCGCTTGCGCTTCTTTTTGTTAGGACATTGACTGGCAAAATGCCCGATCTTATGACAAACAAAGCATTTAACTTTGCTCATGTCCTTTTCCTTCTTGCTTTGTGAAGATGCTTCTCCACTTTGGTTTTGCTTGGCCTTCTCTTTGCCCTTTTTAGCTTGTGCAACAAGAACAATTTCGTCATTCTCTTCACCTCCCTTTCGCTGCCCTTCGGTTAATGAATTTTCCCAGATGTTCTTTTGGGTGAAATCGTCCCATAGTCGGCTCCAATTAGGAAGTTGTTGACGAGCAAGAATCTCGTCCAAAAAAGTAGACCACTATTTCACGCGCCCCTTCAGAGCAACTTTGACCATCTTTGAATCATGCACAATTTTCCCCACAACTGCAAGCTCATCATGAGCCTACTAGACCCTCGTGAGATAGGAAGTCACGTTCTCAAATCTGTCCATTTTATTGCTATTCAACTTTTCCCGCAACACCATTTTTCTATTCTCGTTTGTACTTTGATTTGATAAAGACCAGTTAGAGCTACCCACATTTGTCTACTGGTTCCTTGATATGTGAGGAATTATATGATACCTCATACCATCCAGTATTATGCAACTCGCTTTCATATCCTTGGTTCTATGTTCTGTTGCTTGTACTGGATCTGAAGGAACCTACACATCTCTGCTTGCTAAATCCCAGAGATCATTCAACTTTGGAATCTAGGTAATTCGTTCCTTCCAGGGGATGAAATTTGATACCCCATCCGACCCGTCTTCATATCTCAAACCGTTTAATGATGCCATCTTCATAGATCAACCACGACCGCAAAACCCAACTGCAAATATTTAGAAATAATTCTGTTGCTAGAAAAAGGAAAACTCTTTGCTGCAAACCCTCGTGACCTCAGATCCCTCTTTCAAAGTTTTCTAGACTGGTCTAATACCATGTTAAATTTCTAATACCGACTAGATTTATTTTCTCACGACAATTTAATTTATCCCCATGTTTATTTTTTATTTACCCAAATATAACTGAATCACCAAAAAATAAAATCACTGGTATCTTTAGCTTCTAGAATTAAAAATATGTAGTGGAAATAAACCAGAGAGATTAATCACACATTGCAAAAATTAATTAACCCACAAACAATTCTCTGTCATTTTATTATCCAGAAAATCCGGGTTTTTTGACCCACAGAGATACAAGGAGAAATACAATCTGGAACCTGCAACTTAGCTCCCTTGGAATGAATTCGGCCCAGGTTAATCAGCCTCGAGGAAATCTACCTCTAGATGGAATCACTATGAAGAAATTGGCCTCCAACAATTCGATC
This sequence comes from Pinus taeda, assembly GCA_000404065.3. Taxonomy (NCBI): domain Eukaryota; kingdom Viridiplantae; phylum Streptophyta; class Pinopsida; order Pinales; family Pinaceae; genus Pinus; species Pinus taeda. The sequence continues at coordinate 71,515 of APFE031425807.1, read as the reverse complement.
TACGCCCTGTCTCTAATGTGCACTAGAAAAACTCCAACACCCCAGCAACTCAACCTCCTCCAGACAAACTCAATCTCCTTCCGACAACTCGGCCCTGTAATCTCCTCTGACTCGACCCTTCTGGATTTGCCCAAATCCACTTGCACTTCTCCTCCTCTACACACTGGTCACTGAGCCACTTGCATTACAGAGAGAATTGCTCTCTCATGATGACTCGCTCACACACTTGTGCTCTTCTTTGTGTCTTCACCTCCATCGCTAACCTCCATTTATGATCTTCATTGAGTATAAATCTCTAACCCCAATCTCCTTTCTAGAAGCATCTTGAATATTCTAGAAACATCTGGAAGATTCTTTCTAGAAACATCTTGAATCTTCCTTCTAGAAACATCTTGAAGATTTCTTTTAGAAACATCTTGAATCTTCCTTCTAGAAACATTTTGAAGATTCCTTCTAGAAACATCTTGAACATTCCTTCTAGAAACATCTTGAAGATCAACGGTTGAGATTATTTATGAGTCACTTAAATATTTAAATTAGTTATCCTTAGATAATAACCCATTAGTCCTCCACAATAATTAATTGACTTTAATTAATGTACTTTTTCTAAGTTAAACTTAGGAAAGAAGGCATAAATCACTAGAAGAGGCAAATAATGTCTTCCACATGCTAAGACACCAAGCAATTGTAGAATACCTTCTGATGCTACTCACATCAACATACCAATGATGTCTTTAATAGGGAGGTATAAGCAATCCATTCCTCCACAAGATGCCCTTCCAAAGATAAATCTTTTGCAGAGAGCCTTACTTGGAGCCTTCCCATAGCGATTCTGTTTGATATTTGATTTAGAGTGTAGAAACCTATTTCTTTTAGTTTCTGAATGAGGGGTGCTTAGAAGAGGTGTGAAATTTGACTCCCAATCCAGGAGTCTTTTCCAGTGAGAGTATTTGTCCATTTTCGACCTTCCATCTCAGACCAAACCCTATAAGAGGGAAAGCACTAACTATGGCTTTCTAAATGATTGATCCATTCCTTGATAATTTTATCGAGGATTAGATTCAATCCAAGATCGACATTGGAGAAATATGTTTGAGGTGCATTACTTGAGACCAAATAGTAAATACTTGTGCCGTGTATCAATTTCCAAACACTTTTAGCAGCTAGAGCTATTGAGAACAGTTGGAGATTTTTTTATACCCAACCTCCCAAGTGATTTGGGAAAAGCTATGGAGGTCTAGGCTATTAAAGCAAAAGGTTTCTTTTCCTAGTTCCCTGCCCATAAAAAGTATAAAGAGAGTTGCTTGATTTTGTGTAGAATGGCAATTGGAATCCAAGAGAGGGAGGCCCAGTAAACCGAGATCGCCTCGATCACAGATTTTACAAAGTTTTTATCTACCTACACATGACAACCATTTGTTTCCCCAAGCTCTGATTTGTTTTTCAATCTCTATCATTAACCAATTCCATTTTGCTTTGGAGTAGTTGTTTGGCTTAAGCATGAAGCCTAAGTATTATAGAACCCCTCCCAGCGTTTCTAGTTTGATGGACAATGTTCTTAGAATGCTTTCTTTTTCTACTTCCATGAGGTCGTGTTCATAGAGAGAAAATTTTCTCTGGTTGATAATCACCTGCGGCAAGGGAGAAGAGATCCAAAATATCTTTAAGGGATGATAATTGATTCAGATTTCCTGCTAAGAATATCAAAATATTGTCGACAAAGAGAAGATGGGAGAGAGAACAGATATAAGAGGGCAATACTAAGTCATCGAGGAATGATCTTTAGCATGTGTTATGAGTCGACTAAGGCCTTCAACGACCAAAATGAAAAGAAGAGGCGAGAGGGGACAACCCTGTCATAGTCCCCTTTGTGGATTAGAGAATGGGGAGGTTGACCCATTTATGTGAACAACCAAAGAGGAAGTGCGGATACAATTTATTGCCCATGTTATAAAAGATTGACAAAAACCAAGATGCAAGAGAAGAACCCTGTTGCATAGCCAACTTATTTGGTCAAAGGATTTAGAAAGGTTAACTTTGAAAATTAAGGCTTTTTTGTGCTGAGTATGAATAGAGTGGAGACTTTCTTGAGCCAAACCTATGGCCTCATGTATCTGACGACCATCAAGGAAGCCAAATTGGCCAAGAGAAATATGATCTAAAAGGTAGGGTTTGATCCAGGTGGCTATGAGTATAGAGATGATTTTGTAGATGGTATTACACAAAGAGATAAACTTGAAGTGCTCAAAAGAGGAGGGGTTGTCCGATTTGGGGATGAGGGCTATGAAGGTGGAGTTAAAGGGAGCCAAGATTTTTCTAGTGGATCTGGAGTATTCAATGACTCCCAAAATATCCTCCTTGATGAATTCAAAGCATTCCAAATAAAATTCAATTAGTAGTTCATTAGGACTAGGACTTTAAGTTTAACCTTTTTGAAAGTTGTGAAGAGTATTTTTCTAGTTCAGTTTTTGTAACTTCAGCCATGAGAGCGTCATTTCCATCGTTATCAATGAATTCAAAGCATTTTAAAACAAATTCAATTGGCAGTCCATTCAGACCAGGGCTTTAACCTTTTTGAAAGTTGTGAAGAGTATTTTCCAGTTCAGTAGTTGTAACTTCAACCATGAGAGCTTCATTTCCATCGTTCTCAATGAAGTGGGGAAAGAGGCTCACAACTTGGACGATCTTGTCAAATATAGCTTGTCTGTCCTAATGGAATATTTTCTCGAAGTAATGGCAACCTTCAAAAACAATAACTTCAAAAGAAGAGACCTTTGAACCATCTTCTTTTAAAATTTCCCAGATAGTGTTTGATGCTTTTCTTTGGTTTGCAATATGTTGGAAATACTTTGTGCTTTCATCTCCGACTTGAAGCCAAAGAGCTCTACTTTTGAGTCTACACACTTTTACCCTATCTAGAATAATTTTTCCTTTTTTTTTTCCTCAAGAAGGTTTAGCTCTAATTTTTTGTCCTCTGGGAGGAAGGCAGGGTCAAAGTTCTTCCATAGAACTTGGATCTTAGATTCTATTTCAAGCAATAGTTTGTTGTCCATCTCTTTCTTCTTTTTCCCCAAGATTCAATGGCGTCTTTGAAGTGTTTGAGATTTTGCTAGCACTAAATTGGGCCATTCACGCAAACAAGAGGGTTGAAGGGGAGCCATACATTCTTGATTTCAGCCCTGAGTGAAGTCTTTTCCAACCAGTGTGGGTTTAACTTGAAAGGTTCAACTGGCCGTTTTGCAGGAGACTCAATATCTAGTAGAATAGGATAGTGATCAGAATCCCCCCTGACAAGATCCATTGGTGGATATTTAGGTTGTGGTCTAATAGTGCTTTAGATACCAGAAACTGGTCAAGTCGTTTCCCAACCCATGCTTCCTCATAGTGCTTATTACTCTAGGTGGGAGTCATCTTAGAGGGTAATATGTTGACTAGACCTATTTCCTCCAAGTTTCCTATTAGGAGGTTAGCCAAAGGATCGGAGGACCCCCAAAACTCTGATATGCCTAGGGTGAAGTTCAAGTCTTCTCCCAGTACAATGTGGCCTGCGAGCGAGCTTAAGAGTTGGAATGAACTGACTTAGAAGGATTTCCGTTCTATGTAGGACCCATAAAATTTTATGCACAAGAGGGGTTGATTTAAGATTCGGGTGTGCAAAACAGTGACTAGACCTAATTGAAATGACCATGCATAGGAGAAGTTGAGTTGATCATCCTTCCAACTAGTAATAAGACCACCCAATTTTCCTATGGCATCAGTGAACAAAAAAATTTTAGTTTGGGAGGATGGATTTTAGTAAACGAGCAACTTTGTTCCCATCCATCATGGTTTCTTGTAAGTACAGGATGTGCAAAGAGTGCATCTCTATGAGTCTCTTGATGGCGAGCATCTTAGAGGAGGAGGCCAAACCCTTTTAGTTCAAAGAGAGAAGTCTCATTCTGAAGCCTTCGCAGGGGCAATTGCTGTAAGAGCCCTGATTATTGATTTTTTCCCCTTTCCTGATATTAGAGTTTGCTTGTTTTTGAGCAAGGGATAAGAGGGATTTTCGTCCCCTACTAGTGGCCTTCAGTAAGTCTTCACAGTAGGATACCAAACCACCCCTTCTATTAGGATCAATGGGATTAGGTATCTTCGAAACCTCTGGGGGAGGCAAAGATGATCGAGAGTGGTGATTGTAAGGAGGAGAAGGAGGGAGCGAGGGTGGGATGGGGAAATTGAGGTTCGGGAGGAAGGTTAAGGATGAGAGGGGTGTGAAGGGGCGAGCAAGATGCCCAATGATACGAGAGGGAACAACGACGGGGAAAGAGGTAGAGAGAGCCCCAAGAGGAAGGCAAGGAAGTCAACTGGAGGAGATATGGCTGAGGGAATATAGGTGCATCAATTTTAGTAGAAAGGAATTTATAAAAAATAGGTGGGCACTGAGAGCTTACCTATGGAAAGGGGGCCCTCCACAATTGGAGAGGAAGAGTTCGGCACCACTGGAGAAGCAGGATGAAGAGATTTTGCTGTGACCAAAGATGCCTCATGCTTTTCCTATCGCCCTGTAGTACTTGAGGCTAGAGGAGGAGGGGCTACCTTCCTTGATGCAGCTTGAAATTTCTGGACCCATTTTTGTTTGGGTTTGCCCGGAGGGTAGTCCTTTCCAAGATGCCCATGGGCATGACATCCTTCGCACTTAAAGAGTATCCCTTCATAGTCCAAGGCATGGTGGTGAGCAATCTAACTTGTCTTGATTGATATCACATCGCGTAGCTAATGCAGTAGCATTCAACCCAAGAGAAAATCATTGTATTTTAGTAGACATAGGGAGTCATGTGTTTTAAGGAAGTTGGATTCCTAAGTGATGAATTAATGTAATATTTAGGCTTTTGAGTGAGTAGGATAAGAATTAATTAGATGTTGTGAAGATGTTGTAAATGTTCTCGAATTAAGGAGAACATGAGTGGCTAATAATGACAAGAGAGTTAGAAGTCAATTATAACTCTTAAGGCAGTTTCATGATTCGAGGAACTAGAGAGGACATTTAGGAGTCAGTTCAGTAGATTAAGGGTTTGAACTAGAATTAGTTCAACAAAACCTTTCTGGTATAAATGTAAGCCTACGGACAGAGTGAGGGGAAGAGGCCACTGATATCGAAGATCAGGCCTGTGAGAGACAAAGAGTGTCGATATGTAATCATTTGTTTATACTTATATATACAAAGGTTTATTTCCTAACTGTGTAAGTGTGTGAAACGAGTATTTAATGAATGAATTACATGTAAGTTGTGAATTCGTAGGTTCTGTAACAGAGGTTGCAGGTAGAGTTCTGTAGAACTACGTAGAAGAGAGAATGGTTTAAAGGAATCATAATGCGTCTTTGAATCCAATTGGAGAATCAGAGTGGAGCTCTGGAGAGGTAGCGAAGTGAGAATTCGCAGAGGAGTTAAGCTCAGAGAAAGTTGAGCAGCGGAAGTGGAAGGTTGAAACCCTGAAGAAAAACTCGAACCCATAGGAAAAACACTGAGGAATGAATTAAAGTCAAGGCAAAGGGACGAACGAAGAGGCGAGTCGTCGATACATAGGAATCGTTGGATCTCGAAGATCAACGACGTAGGCGACAAAGAACGAGAACCATCGATCTCATAGATCAACGGTTATCGCACACTGAAGGAGTGCAAAAGATAGTCGGCGAAAAGGCAGATTTATATACGGAAGTGGTATTTCGGGCGAGGTCTAAATGGTAAGTGGTATGGAAGGGTGAGCGCCGATTCCACTCACCATTCGAGACGTAGCACAAAGGTGGTGAGGGGAAACCGCCTTATCGGGCAGTTAATCCCTGTGCTCGTTGTCTACCCGAAACCAATATTGATCGTCGGATATGATGGAGGAAGATCGACGGTGAAGGGTTGCCGTTCTGTTTTGTTGATTGGGTGAAAGTCCTACCGTCGGATCGAGTCTAGATCGACGACCATAATTTGATCGCTGATCAGAGTTTGTATGGAGAGCGCAATAGAAAGGTGATGGATGAGTGCGGACCCGATATGGTTATAAGCGCAGTTTTATATGATTTGAAATCCGAAAGGAAGGTTAATTGCATATCGGATGCGGAGGAGGTGTGTGTTAATGTGACCGCGGAGAGCCCAATTGCGATCAACGATAAAGGGAAAACCTTGGAAACTGTGCAAGGCTTTAAAAAAAGGCGGAAAGGTAAGTTATGCATGTTTATATGTATTTCTATTTATAATAGAAATAAAGCGCCGATAGGGGGTTTTATGGGTTAAGTCCGCATTAACCAAAGTTTAGAGAGGGGTTTGTTATATATATGCGGCAACAATGTTATGAAGGCCTAATGTGCGGCTTATGGGTTTAAACTAAGGTTTATAAAGGTGGATAGAGTTCCGATAGAAAGAAATGAAGGATTGGGCTATTGTAATGAATGGTTCTGTTGGGTTAAATAAGGGGGCCTTAACCATTGATGGTTGAAGATTTTGACTCGTTGGTGAGTTAAAATCCTGGGGAAAAATGTGCTTATGCATTTTACATGCATATTGTGGGTGTAAGCGGGGGAGACCCTGCATCATTAGTGAATTTTAACTCTCTGACGAGTCCCAAGATCCCAGCCTCAGAGAGTTAAAATTCACTAATGACGCAGGGTCTCCCCCGCTTACACCCACAATATGTATGTAAAATGCATAAGCACATTTTCCCCAGGATTTTAACTCACCAACGAGTCAAAATCTTCAATCATCAATGGTTAAGGCCCCCTTATTTAACCCAACGGAACCATTCATTACAATAGCCCAGTCTTTCATTTCTTTCTATCAGAATTCTATCCACCCTTATAAACCTTAGTTTAAACCCATAAGCCGCACATTAGGCCTTCATAACATTGTTGCCGCATATATATAACAAACCCCTCTCTAAACTTTGGTTAATGTGGACTTAACCCATAAAACCCCCTATTGGCGCTTTATTTCTATTATAACTAGAAATACATATAAACATGCATAACTTACCTTCCGCCTTTTTTTAAAGCCTTCCACAGTTTCCAAGGTTTCCCCTTTATCGCTGATCGCAATCGGGCTCTCTGCGGTCACATTAACACACACCTCCTCCGCATCCGATATGCGATTAACCTTCCTTTCGGATTTCAAATCATATAAAACTGCGCTTATAACCATATCGGGTCCGCACTCATCCATCGCCTTTCCATTGTGCTCTCAATTCAAACTCTGATCAACGATCAAATTATGGCCGTCGATCTCGACTTGATTCGACAGTAGGACTTTCACCCGATCAACAAAACAGAACGACGATCCTTCACCGTTGATCTTCCTCCATCATATCCGACGATTAGTATTGGTTTCGGGTAGACAACGAGCACGGGGATTAACCGCCCGATAAAGCGGCTTCCCCTCACCACCTTTGTGCTACGTGTTGAATGGTGAGTGGAATCGGCGCTCACCCTTCCATACCACTTACCATTTAGACCTCGCCCGAAATACCACTTCCTATATAAATCCACCTTTTCGTCGGCTATCTTCCGCACTCTTTCATCGTGCGATGACCGTTGATCTATGAGATTGATGGTTCTCGTTCTTTGTTGCCTACGCCATTGATCTTCGAGATCCAACGGTTCCTATGTATCGACGACTCGCCTCTTCGTTTGTCCCTTTGCCTTGACTTTAATTCATTCCTCAGTGTTTTTCTTGTGGGTTCGGGTTTTTCTTCAGGGTTTCGAACTTCCGCTTCCACTGCTCAACTTTATTTGAGCTTAACTCTGCGAATTCTCACTTCGCTACTTCTCTTGAGCTCCACTCTGATTCTCCAATTGGATTCAAAGACGCATTATGATTCCTCTAAATCATTCTCTCCTCTGCGTAGTTCTATAGAACTCTGCCTGCAACCTCTGTTACAGAACCTACTTATTCACAACTTACATGTAATTCATTCATTAAATACTCATTTCACACACTTACACAGTGAGGAAATAAACCTCGTATATATAAGTATAAACAAATGATTACATATCGAGACTCTCGGTCTCTCACAGGCCTGATCTTCGATATCAATGGCCTCTTCCCCTCACTCTGCCCGTAGGCTTACATTTATACCAGAAAGGTTCTGTTGAACTAATTCTGGTTCAAAACCTTAATCTACTGAACTGACTCCTAAATGTCCTCTCTAGTTCCTCAAATCATGAAATTGCCCTAAGAGTTATAATTTACTTCTAACTCTCTTGTCATTATTAACCACTCATGTTCTCCTTAATTCGAGAGCATTTACAACATCCTCGCAACATCTAATTAATTCTTATCCTACTCACTCAAAAGCCTAAATATTACATTAATTCATCACTTAGGAATCCAACTTTCTTAAAACACATGACCCCCTATGTCTACTAAAATACAATGATTTTCTCTTGGGTTGAATGCTCCTGCATCAGTAGCCCATAGGAGAGGTTCAAAACTTCAAACCCATGAGTATTTTATCGATCACCATGTACCCCGTCTTTTGGAATGACAAGTCCGCCTCATAGAAGAAATCAAGGATATTGCTAATTTCTCTAAAAATTTCTTCGAACTGAAAGATGAGAGGGAGTATAGACAGACATACCCAAATGGGAATCATTGAGAGTTTCTCTGAGTGTGTATTGAAGCTTACGATCCATTTGTTTTTGAAAAGTGCTTGTGTGCCCAAATGTCAACGTTGATGGAGGATTTTTTGAGCATCCTCGCTAGAGGAGGCCATCTAGCCTAGCCATCCTTTTGCCAAAATCATACACTGGGGGGAATAACCTAGCAGTGGGACGAAGTTCTCCTTTGTGCAAGTTCTCAATGCTTCCATAGACATTCCCCTACTAGCAAACCTTCCTAGAATCGCCGCTTCTTCCATTTTTGATATGTCATTGAGTTTAATGCCTGTTCCAAGGATAAGATTGGGCTTCTACTAAGTCTAGAGGGTTCCTTGTTATGATGGGAAGGAGAAAAACGCTGTCAAGCCATGATACCACTTTCGGATAACATCTCTAGGATAAGTATGTTGCTTAGGAAATTGGGTTGGAAAGAGGGTTTTGCAAGGCTCAGGTAGAAAACAGGCGAGCAAAGGGGGACCATAGTAGTTGCACTCGCCGCATCCAGAGGAGATCGAGGAGAAGAAAGGTTGCCTTGATCTGCTGGAGGGTGACCCCGAATTGATTAACTATTGGATATGAGTGGAGTAGCAGGCCTGTCCTTGAAAATCCCATTGGCTATGAGAAACCTGTCATTATCCGTCATGGTCTGTGATGCGAAAAAGGGGGTGATGATCTTATCCATCATCAAAACCTGCACTGAATAGAGCACGAAGGGTGGAGCAATCTTGTTAACTGGAGGTGAGGTCGAGGCAAAACTTTGGTCTGGTGAGGACTAGATCTTTACCCCTTCAAGGAGTTCCTCATCCATTTCAGTCAGAACAAAAATATGTAGCTAGTTGCAGAGGGTACTGTTGGCAGGGATCAGAGACCATCTGTAACCTATGGTTGCAAACCCTCTATCCAACCTCTACATTGATCAAGAAGGCCTATATATATGTATATAATTGCAAAGTTGCACTCCTAATTTCCTATGCAATGTTGGTTGGAAGAGGGATGGAAAAGTTTTTGAATGTTTTGTAGAGATGCATATTACTAAAATATATTTACTTATTTGCAGAGACACATTCCTATGCAGTGCTGGTTGGAAGAGGGCTTGAGAATATTATCCAATTATTTTGTAGATATGCATTGCTATTGGGTGATCATTGTGACACACAAATTTATTTTGATGCAATTCGAGATTCAAGTGTTTGCTGCTTTATTCCAATTTTTGTTTTGAAACTCATTTGCAGTAGAATTGACAGTTTGATACATTGCATTATCTTAATATTGCCTCAGTAATTCCTGCTCGTTCATATTGCACTCAAGCGCTGATTGGTTGATACTTATCGGTATCCAATTTGGTTGGCCTATGTTTGGCCGATATTTAAATACATGCTGACACTGTACATAACCTCTATCTTTCAATATAAGTGGTGTAATCCCCCCTATGGATTAATTTCCTAAGGGAGGACGAATTAGCCTATCCAACCTGTAGGCTATAGTCATTGATAAAGGGGGAAACCCATCATCCAATGTTTGGGGCAACATTGGGTGAATTTTGGGGTAGCTGGAGCAAAAAGCCCAATTGGGGATTGCACATGAACCCCTCACATTCAATTAAGGAAGAAAGAGTCGCATGAGGAATCTATAAATAAAGGAGAGTTGGAATCATTTTGTCATCATTGATTTGGAATTGAATTGCTTTTGTTTTCTTGATCCTGAGGCTCTGAGGATTTTAAGAGTCAAGACCCCTTCTTCTTGATTAGTTTTGGTGGAGGTGATCCCACTCTAGCTAATCTCATCACCTCTAGCTAATCCCTTGTCTAGTTTTGGTGGAGTTGATCCCACCCTAACTAGACACTTCTTTTCTTGTTTTGGCACAACATTTTCTCTTAAACAACTCAGATCTATCTAAAGAACCACTCTGTGGGTCTGTTTAAAGAAACAAAAGTCTACCTTATGGTTCCAATCAAAGAGTTCCGGTGGTAGTGGATTTTCTATGAGATTTTGTGAGGCACCGAGTACGGATGGAGGTTAGTGAGACAACACGGTCAATCTAATCTATCCAGCCATAATGTTATGATCAACAACGATTGTTTACCCGTGAACAACCTTTAATTAACTAACGTCTGGGTCTGCAGAAGGGCTAGTTTGAATTCTGGGCTGTAGGGCCACAAGACAGGGCTGCAGACTAGGGCCACAGGTCAGGGCTGTAAGGCCGCACAACTGAGCCCTATTACAGTGAAGATAGCTGAGCCCTATTATAGTCCATCACTGCGGCAAATTTAGGAGACAACTCAGACTCTGTGGATCAAGGGCGGATTAGGGTATTCTACAATCAATTAAGTTCAAACAACCATCTCCAGTAACAATGAGCTAGTGAAATATAGTTGCGATCAACCCAAATTTCTGATTGATGTCAGTGAGTCAAATAACAAAGATACATCGTAAAGCATTGTAGGAAAGAACAAGGATTTCAGATCTCTGTCGTACCTACAATGAGTTGTTAACAGTGTACTGTTTGCTGCTAGATCTTAGAGAGTGAGTTATAATTGGTATAGTTGCAGTGGAATTTGGAGTAGTAGTAGAAGAGCTGAATGTTGATCTTGAAATTGGAATTATATTTTATTGGTTGAAGAATTTACTGTTTCATTGGGCAGTCAACTCTAACTTGTTGTGTTTGTTGAAGAATCATATCACTGTTAGAGATATTTATCATTGTGGAAATCTTTGTGCTATTTCAATGATATCTACTGTTGAATAATTGAATACTTTTGTTGTATAATCTTGTTGATTTATTGTAACCTTGATAAACATAGAATCTTAAGGGCAAAAATTACCCTAGAACACTACAAGCAAGACCTTGAAACCAGTGTTGCACGAACCACCCCCCCTTCCCCCACCAAGGATCCAAACCAGGAATTGCGTCCTGTATGGATCTGTCGGGGATCTGCCATTCGGAATTTCAGAACTGTGGATTGGGCCGACGAAGATGGTTCTTGGAAATTCGGAACTGTGCCGGCCCGATCTGCTGTTCCGGATTTCCGAACCGCGGATCCGAGGATGGACCCTCCCCAGATTTGCAACGGATCTGGCATGGATCTGTACGGAACCGAAGGGAGACGAGTGGTTCCACAAGGTTCTAAATATTTTATTTTTATTTTTTCTGTGACTTAAGTTGGGTTTGGACTTCTCGGGCACTCCCAAGGTGCTCCCTTGATGCTCCTTAGGTGCTTCCTAGATGCTCCCTCATGGTAATGTTACATTCTTAAGGTAAAAGGTACTTAAATTTTTAACATTACAATGAAATGACTTAGGATGTTTGAGAGTGGTTCCAGCCTCATTGGACTTCATATAGAGAAAATAGAATTTCATATCCTATTCAAAATTCAGTAGACTTAACAGTTTTCAGGAATTCAGGATCGATGGGGTTGTGGCATTTCATTAGATTATATCATGTATGAGGGTATGTGATTAGCATTTAATCAATAGCACCAAGCCTTGTATGTACCCTAGTGTTGGTGGTGTTAATTGTTGAACTCCTTTGTCATGCCCTTAGCAAAAAATTACCTTTCATTCAAGTCGAAATCATCGATCAAGCATGTTAAGCTGTTTCTACCATATTTTAAGGCTTGGATTAGGTAGTTTGATCAAAATTGGGCAATGTTGACTAATATCCCTAGAGAATCGAGGTAGAGGCAAAGGCTAGACAAGAGGAGAAGAATCTAGAATCTAGATGGTTGATGCATCTAAATGGTTGATGCTCGAATAATTAATCATTAATGTACAATGGATGCCATATCTTTCTTGATTTATGTACAAATATGCATGCTTCCATATCTTCTACAACTAATTTGGTATTTTGGATGTTTTTTATTACAAATGAATATATATATAATAGACGCTTCCGAGGCACTTCACTTCCTAGATTTTTGGGAAATGACGCTTTTGTTTCCCCGCTTCCATAAAATGTCCCCGCTTCATGCAACATTGCTTGAAACCTTTTGTGATGCAACTCTGGAGTCCAAAAGAGGTATTGGTACTTTTAGTCTTTATAAGATTAATCCGTACTATGATTCTTTTTGACAATTAATATGTTCAAATCTTTTTGACTATGCATAGCAAAAACGTTCATATGGGTATGCCATAGTGCTTGAAATGTTTCCTACAACCTTGTTTATGTTTCAAGTTACATCACAGAGCATTGCCTCTTTATCTTGAACCTTGGTTATATTATTGGTAGTGCCTTTGTCTGATATACAATGTAGTCCTTTCGACTTTGATACCCTTTGTTAATATCCCAAAAGCTAGTGTATTCCATTCAATGTTATCGGAATTGGATTGGAACTGGTGAGTATGTTCGTTTTCGGCCCAAAACTGGTCCGAACCAAAATAAGCTAGTTCTGTACCGGAACTGGCTGTATCATCGGTACCAAACTGGCCTTTCCACCTAACCAGCTGATTTAGGACTGGTTTTATGCAGTTTGTACCTTCCCAGGTCAACGAAAAAAAATTGGCTTTTTTTTTTTGTTTTTTTGTTTTTAATTTGGTTGGTCCACTTCTAATTCTCCCCTAGGCCAACCTAATATTCAAGCCTATGGTCCTCAACCTAATATTCAAGCGTATGGTCCTGTTATTGCTATGCATTTCATGGTAATGTTAAATCTCGTTAATCTTTCATTTCCATCCTTTTACTTAAAGTTTTAACTATACCATGAAATGACTCAAGATGTTTGAGAGTGGTTCCCACCTCATTGGATGTCATACGGAGAATGTAGAATCTAGATTTCACTCAAAATGCAGTAGACAAATTTTCAGGATATTAGGATTGTCGGGATTGCAACGTTTCCATTGGATTTTTTCATGTACGAGGGTAAGGAACTATTATTTAATAAAGAGCCAATCCCTCTAGGTACTTTGATGTTAGTGGCAATGGTTGTCGAACTCCTCTATCATGACTACTAAAAGTGTACCCATCACTCAAACAAAATCTTGACTTGACATGCTACGCCTTTTCTATCTTATTTTAATGCTTAGGGGGTTATATTGATGATGAAGATCCAAATATAGGAAATGGTTGCAGACTTGGATGCTACTCCTCCTTCAAATGATGATGAGGAGGATGATCAAGATGATGATTCTGATGATGACATTGACAATTAGCACTTGTAGGCTGTAGCTGTAGTATTGTAGAATGTAGTATCATACTATCATGTTATTTTGGACTGTAAAGGCCTTTTAGAGCCTGCTTCTTAATGTTTTTTGGTTCAACGATGTTTTGCACTAAGTGCTATTTTGGTTATATGAATTATTACTTGTTATATAAATGAGAACTTTTGCATATTTGTGTATAAATGGTTTGGATTCATATGGATGCACATGGATATATATGTGTTTCTTTAAAATATGAATATTTTATGTGTTTTGGGTAAACCGGTTTTTTTTTCCTGGTTTTTTATGGGTTCCGACTGGTTCCCGGTCCACATGGTTTTTTGGTATGATCACCAGTTCGGTTCTGATAACATTGATTCCATGTTGGTATGTATAGGCGTATTTATAAATCTTGCCTTGGTAACCTTTTGGTGCGTGGAACATATATCCTGAAGTTATAGTAGTTTACTGTGAGTTCTTTATGTTGGCGTATTTGGTTCACGTATTTGAACTTTGAAGCTCTTGCATTGTTAAGCCTGCTTGTATGTTACTGTCTATTAATTGTTAGAACTAGGAAACTGGTATTATTATGCTGCAACTATCTCAATGTTACACTAGTGGAAGGATAAGTTTTCAACGTCACTTAATTGAAACAAGATTTTGTTCATTATGCAGGACATAATAAATTGAAGAAATTCATCATGATTTATGCTGGTGCAAATATTTTCAGATATGCATGTTTAAGAGTTTTAGATGGAGCTTGGATGGTGTCTTTGTTGCGTCCCATGGTGGTGTTAGATTGATTTTTTTTTCCTGTTACTGTTGCAGGTTATTGGTGAGCCAGTTTATGTTGTGGGTAACTCACTAGGAGGATTTGTGGGATTGTACTTTGCTTCATGCAACCCTCAACTAGTAAAGGGAATAACATTGCTAAATGCAACACCGTTTTGGGCATTTATTCCTAATCCTTCAAGGTCACCAAGAGTGGCAAAACTGTTTCCCTGGGCCGGCAACTTTCCTCTGCCTTCTCGTGCAAAAAATCTTATCGAGTTTGCGTAAGCTTACCTTTTTCAAAGTACCTTTGATTTTTGGTATTCTGTCTTCTCATGAATCTAGCCTTTCTAATTGTTCATTTTTTCTAGCTTTTATCTTATTCTTTCTCTATGTTTCATGCCTTATCCTATTTAGTAGGGATTGAACAAAAGCTTCTTAAAGCATGGTAATGATGCAAATATAGAGAATTGTATTTTTTTTTTCAAATTGGTACAGGAATTTTAGCGTCAAAATGATTCTTGTTTTCTACCTGTTGTGAAGATGGAGGAAGATAAGTGACCCCAAATCCATAGAGAATGTGCTCAAGCAAGTGTACGTTGATCACTCAGTTGTCACGTCTGAACTTCTGTCCCGTATAGTGGAAGCGACAGAACATCCAGCTGCTGCTGCTGCATTTTCCTCGATAATCTTTGCTCCTCAGGGGGAGCTTTCATTTAATGAAACCCTTATAAGGTGAGTTGAAAAAATATATGTTAAGTTTGTCAAAATTTGTTTTCTGTTCCTTTAAAGTTTAATCATATACTTTTCTTTGGATCAAATCTGTTTGTGTTTTTGCAGGGTTTCTTGTACATTTTGTTTTGTTTCATGCTTGACTGTTGCGGACTTACGACTTCATTGTTCTACTGTTTCTCTGAAATTCTAGATGTACATGTGCAGATGTCGGGAAAATAACGTACCAATCTGTCTCATTTATGGGAGGGAGGATCCTTGGGTAAAACCTGTTTGGGGTCAGCAAGTGAAAAGTCGAGTGCCAGAAGCTCTATACTATGAGATTAGTCCTGCTGGACATTGTCCCCATAGTGAGGTGCCTGAGGTGTGTTATTATTGCTTACTGATGCCTTACAGCTATTTTTTTTGTAAGCTAGTGTCTATATTACTACTATATACAGAAGTTTATAGTCATATCATCTTGTGGTCTGCCATTAAGGAAACCGCACCACTTGGTGTTGAAAAACATAGTGTCAGAACGTCTTTCGACTTCAGTGGCTTCCCCCTTATAACTAGCCAAATGCTATATTTATGCCTGTACAATATATTTAAAAAGACCTGGACTATGTGAAACTTAAAAAACTTAGCAACATATTGATTGTAAGTTTAGCCACAAAACATAGTGAAGTTATCAGACAAGCCTGGAGGAGTGGTAGTTTGAGTTGCCTCTTTCTGCCGGTTGTCTTCCTTTTCCTCGTTCTCCTCAATAACTGTTGGGTTTCAAGGGGTTCATTTTGAGTTCAGCTGCACTGATTTGTCTTTCCCATCCATACCAGCATTTCCTTATCTAAGAGATGCTTTGAATTTTAACCCCAAAATATACCTCCCAAGTGCCTTGAATTTCTTGTCCAGAATTTTGAAATTTTTTTCCATGCTTTTCTAGTTTATGCACAATATGTTGTTCTTGTATTATCCTATTCTCAATGACCTGCGCAATGAGAGATTTGGTGACCCAGAAGAGCTCTGTTGTTTTGAAGAGCTTGTTATCCCTGGTTCTGGAAAGCATTGGGTCTTCCACCCAACCTCTGAATTCATCTTCTATTTGGTCTTGGGTTACAGCCTCAAGATTATCCACTTCTTTTTTAATTTCTGGAGTGAACTGAGAGTAGTAGAAATTTTTGGCCTTTCAGGCCTCCTTTTGAGCCCTGATCAAATAGTTCCACTGTTTGCGGGGGCTTGAGGCACTGGGATCAAGTTTCCTCTTGCCTCTGGTATTAGTTTTGGCTAGTTCAGGGTTGTAGTTAGTGCCCCTTTTTACTATGATTCACTTTAAAAGGAAAGGGCAGTGGTTGACAACTTTGGGAGAAATGAATTCATAGAGAGTCCAGTCAGAATGAATAGTGATCCAAGCATGAACATAGGGAACTAAACTAACCAGATTGTGTGCAGTGTCTAAAGATTGTCTTGGAAGAAAAGACAAATTTGTTAACTGAGCTCTCACAACAAGAATAGGAAAAGCAGAGGAATGGAGAACCCTAATCAAATGCCCCACTTCCATAGACTGAATACTGAGCACTATCTCAATCAAAGATGCCTTTGATGGAATTAGGCTTCCTCCAGGATGAAAAACTCCAACTATATGCCCAAGCCTGCTAGAAAGGATAGTCAAACTACATAAAACACTAAGAAGCATGCAAATACTGACCAGGCGAGGAGGAAACCTGATGGAGAAATCACTGTGGTGTTCCCCATTGAGCAGAAAGGTACTCAATGAAGCCTCTTTCTCCTTCTGTGAGCTACTCATATCCTCCATTGCATTTGCCCTTGTTCAGTTTCATTATGGTTCTCCTGCCCTCCATTATCTCCTTCACATCCCTCCATTATCTCCTTCATATTAGATTGCCAGTGATCTGGACACCCTGTTAACTTCATTATCTCCCACCTATTGTACTGCCTTTCTTGCTGATATATGCCTCTCATATGTGCATGGAGTGATAACCTGTTCTCCTGGTACGTCAACAGGGGCATGCAATTGATGGCTGGAGGGCACCATGGTGCTCCTATCGTACACCCATTTGGGTGTACTGATGTCTTGTTAGCACGTTTTACCATTTTTTCATTTTCTCATGGTTTTGAAGAAATCAATTCTGCAAAATTCTTGTTATGGAATAATATCTAACAGGCGGAAATTCAATTCTCTTTGCTGTATTTAAATTGAAACTTTCAATAGATTATTATTATTATTATGTTTTTTTTAGGATGCAACATCACATTTCATTTTCACCTACATAAAAACAAGCAAGATATATGTAAGCACATGTGGAGTTAAATTTTAATATGTTAGGGACCATCCTTGATAAATGATATATATCTATGTATTTAACAGTGTTGATAATATCACCGATATATAGACGATATTTGAAAATATCGCTATTTTTTCGGCAAAATGATATATCGTTGAGTTTTTATTGCAATATTTTCCGTTTTGAAAATATTGTGATATTTTCAAAATATTGTTGATATATCGCTAAACTATCATGCAACGATGGAAAAAATCACCGGGCGCACGGGGGCCAAGTTACAAAAGTGGTTTTTGTGGTTTTTTTTGTCATTTTGCTTTGTTGGTTTTGGAGAAGGAAGGGGAAGAGCTTTTTGGTGGTTTTCAAGGAGGGATTGAGGATCAAACAACCATTATCATCACCAACCAAATTTTTTTGGTGGATCAAAGATTCAATAACAGTGAGACAAATTTCATTTCTTCCATTAATAGGTATGTTCTTAAAAACCCCTATGTTAAAGATTTTTTTCATAGATTTAGGGTTATGCTTGCTTGCCTCTTTGCCTACCAACATTTTACTTTGTTTTTTTTTCCATTTTCTATGATTTTCATGCCCATGAGCCAATGCAAGGGTTTTCCTCCATATTTGGACAACAAGCTTCATTTTTCTTTTTTAACTTTCTTATGCACTCTTATTGCCATTTTTCATTGCAAGTAATGTAGTAAAAAAATATTCTTTAAAATGAGGTGGCTCTTATTTTTTGTGTATGGGGGTTTAATGCCAATTTTTTGTTTTTTTGGTGCCCTAGGTGAATTAATCCACTGCAAATATGCCAAATCTCTTGGACCCATTTTGGGAGTACGGGAAACTTGATGGTGGGATAAATTGGGCATATTTAACATGCAAATTGTGTGGGGACATGATGATAGGAGGCGTTACGCAATTGAAATACCATCTGGCTAGACTCCCTGGACATGAAGTTGGGCTTTGTAAGGAATCTGGTGCAGAGCTTATACAAAAAGCTCTTCAATCAATTGAGGAAAAAGATAGAAATAAAAAAGAGGCTGAAAGAAACAAGGTTGAATGTGCAGGCAAATCTTTTGGGATATCTTCTTCCGATTTTGAGGTTGAGGGTAGTGGGATGGGCTCCACATTGTCACCTGCTAGAGTTAATGTTATTGGGAGTGGGAAGTCATCCTTTTTTGTTCCATGAATCGGACATGGAGCACAACCTTCCATAAAATCAGTTGTTAAAAAAAGGGAGAAGCAAGAAGCAGATAGAGTTATGGGGAGGTGTCTTTCCTGGAGCGACTTACCTCTCAGCATCACCAAAACCAATCCATTTTGGCAGCTCATGTGTGATGCTATTGCTATTGTGGGCCCAGGGTACAAAAGTGCTACATATTAGGAGTTGCGGGGGCCAATCTTTCAAGCAGAAAAACAGGACATTAACTATTGATTGGCGGAGTTGAAACAAACGTGGGAGGTGTCTGGATGCACAATGATGTCCGATTGTTGGACAGATAGGAAGGGTAGGACCCTTTGAAATTTCTTGGTACATTGTCCTAAAGGTACCATGTTTATTAAATCAGTGGATGCATCAAACCATATAAAAGATCTAGAATTGATATGAGAGTTGTTAGATGGATTCATCCGGGAGATTGGTGTGCAAAATGTGGTGCAATTCATAACAGATAGTGCAACTAATTATGTGTCTATAGGCAGGATGCTTATGGAGAGGCACTGTACATTGTTTTGGACTCCATGTGCAACACATTGTATTGATTTGCTGCTTGAGGATATAAGGAAACTCTCCTTCCTTAAGGAGGTGATTGATATGGTTAGGAGCATCCCCAAGTTTATATATAACCATGCTTTTGTTCTTCGCCTCATGAGGAGATACATTAGAAACAAGGAGTTGTGGCGTCCTGCAATCACACCTTTTGCCACCAACTTTATTACCCTTCAGTCTTTGCTTCGATGCTAGTTTGAGTTGAAGCAAATGTTTGTTTCTAATGAGTGGCGTGGTTGTAGATACATCAGGAGACAAGATGAGAGAGCCATTGCAAAAATGGTGTACACTGACATATTTTGGCATGGAGTAGAAGAAGTGTGCTCAGTTAGTGAACCTATAGTAAAGGTTATGAGATTAGTAGATGGGGAGAAGCCTGCAATGGCTTATTTGTATGAGGCCATGGATAGGGCCAAGGAGGCCATTCGTGCTTATTATGTAGACAAGGGTTCTGCTGGGCTTAGTAGACAGATGATTTTATGGGATGTGATTGATAGTCAGTGGAAAGGGATGCTTCATTGACCCATTCGTGCAACAACACCGCTCCTCAACCTCGCATTTTCATACAAATGCGGCTTTGATTTTGATGGCGAGGTGATGGAAGTGCTCCATTCCTGTATTCATGGGATGGTACCTGATCCTGAGCTTTGTAGAAAAATCAATCGCGAGATACAATTTTATCGGGATTGTGTTGGTGGCTTTGATGATGCTATTAGGGAAAGGACCCTCTTCATGCCACGTAAGTGACAAGTCACGACTCATTAGAATTTTCAATTTCGAAAATTTACTTATTTATAGTTCTAGATTTTTAAAATTCAATTGTTTTATTTGAAAGTTTATTTATGTTTTATGTATTTTATTTCTTTATTTTGTTGTAGATATTTGGTGGCGATGCTATGGTGCAAGGGTGCCAAATTTGCAGAAATTGACCGTAAAAATCCCGAGTCAAACATGTAGCTCTTCAGGGTGTGAGCGCAATTGGAGTGTATTTGAGAAAATACACTCAAAAAAGCGCAACATGTATATTTGAGCTTCAACTTTTAGTTGAGCAATTACATTTTATGTAATTTTAATTTATGACCCTCAAGTGTCAAGACTCATTAGTTTTTTTGACACTCTTACATGTTGGAGTTCTCATGTCTCAATGATTTAGTGTATGTGCATTACAATCTCCGACTTCGAGTGAAGCAAATAGAAAAACCAATGGATCAAGATGCCATTTCTTTAGACAATATTGATGTATTGTCTCAGTGGAGGGTGGAGTTTGAGGTGCCCATTTTGGAGGAGTCACCTACATGGTTAGAGGAACCATTAGAACAAGAGCAACAAGAGGAGGAGGACTCGGGGGAGCAGTAGCACGAGGAGCAGGAGAAGGAGGATATTGTGGGAGCGTCAACATTAGCACCGTTTGCTATAGATATAGCAGAGCATAGCTTCATACCCAACAATCATTATTTGACATTAGGTGCAGGGTCAGGGCCTTTTATTACTAGGGGTAGGTGTTAAGTTATGGTATGGTCTATGCTTAGAGCAATTTACTTTTCTTTCTTATTATTATTCATAGATTAGCAATCATGTGTGCATAAGTAAAGTGAAGATAGAACATTAAACGATCAACAGAAAACAAGCCAAGACAAGAGACACAAAATGTGGCGGCTAGCCAGGGACAAACTCCACAATGTGTGGGGAAACCCTTTGATCAAATCTTTTTTTATCTTCAATAATTCAACAGAGAGAAATAGTACAATAAATCTGATTTATATCAACAGTAGCACACCCTAGATCAACGACATTAGCATTAGCGGCTTCATCATCAAAACTAGGGCAGTCGATATCTCGCAAACCGATCGTCGGATCGGCTTGATTCCACCACCAAAAAATGCGGCCTTCAGAGGAGGTCCAGATGGACTTACAACGCAGTTAAGAGGAGGAGATCTGATGGTCAACACTGGTCAAACTTTGGATTTGCAGTTGCAGCTTCAGGTTCAACAACTTCCTTCCACATGTGTGAGAGAGTTTCTTTTCTGCGCAGTAGAGAAGAGCCTCTTTTCTGCGCAGGAGAGAGAGAGATGTGATGAGATGAGTGAGTGCAAATGAGGAAAAGTCCTCCTGTATTTATACACAACCGCTGATGTTTGAATAGATGCGACTGTTGGGCTTCTGAGCCTACATGAGTTGTAGGTCGGCTTGATCATAATTCCATAATCAAAATAAATTCATATCTCCATAAATACTTATCGGAATCGAATGATCTTTAGATCAATTCTACACCTCTCGACGAGAGGAATCTAATAAAAATATTATCAGCCGTGAATAAGATGACCCACATGGAGTTTGGCCCTAGTTGTCAATTTTAACACTCCCTCTCAACTAGGGAGAACTCCATCTGCAATCTGCCTGTCGGTTGCTACTATTCATCCATCAAATGCATTGCCCTGTACAACCTGACCCTTGC
>APFE031425807.1:4601-28205 GCA_000404065.3 Pinus taeda | reverse complement strand
CCTCCCACCATTGTGCTGCAAAACACATAGGAGTGTAATGAGTTAGCTCAACAAAATTACAAATTATATCTAACTTTCAAATCATAAACAATTTAACAAACTTAAAAAAAAAAAGTAAAACTATTAAGAATTTGAAAATTGAAATTTTTGTTTACTTGGCTCATCTGCTTCTCTTGCAATCTTTGCTAGGTTCTTCCAAAGGTACCTGATGCATTGTTGAAGGTTGTGACCTGTTGGTGTATCTCCCGCTGATCAGACTCCAATGGGATCATGCGATCAATGCAATCAATCAGTCCATCTCTGGCCTCCCCCCTCAAAGCTCCTGACTCCTTAGCTTTATAATGATACCATGGGCTCAAAAAATACCCAGCTGCATGTATAGGGTGATGGAGTTGATTGTTCCATCTTTCATCAATGATTGCCCAAATGGGCCCATACTTTGCCACTCTATCCTTGTATACCGCCTTTATGTGCTCCTTTGCTTGATCCATTGCCTCATAAATGAAGCCCATAGCCAACCTTTCCCCATCCACCAATCGCAACACCTTAACTAGTGGCTCGAAGCTTCACAATCTCTGCTGCCTTTCTCCAAAAAGTTTCATCATAGACTTTCCTTTTCAATTCTTTGCCTTCCGGTTTGTTAGACCAATTGCTTTGATTCCATTCATCACTGGAAAACATCTTTTGCAAGTTTCTATGTTGGGAAAGCATAGATTGCAATGTCAAAAAATGTGTAGCAAATCTAGTGATGGCAGGCCTAATAATATCCTTGCCCCCAGTGTGTTTCCTCATGAGGCTCAAAACCAATGTATGATTGTAGATAAATTTTGTTATGCTTTTGGCATGATCTACAGTGTTTCTGACCCAATCTAATTTTCCAATATCCTCAAGCATGAGGTCTATGCAATGTGCAGCGCATGGGGTCCAAAAGATGGTCTTGTGTTTTTCCTCTAACAGTTTACCAGCAAGAACATAGTTAGAGGCATTATCTGTGATGATTTGAACAACATTAGCCATCCCCACCTCCTCAACAACCTGATCCAATAGCTGAAACAACAAGTGGCCATCTTTTACCTTATCAGATGCATCAACTGATTTTAAGAACATGGTTCCCTGTGGGCAGAATACAAGAAACTTTATGATGGTACGGTTTCTTTGATCAGTCCATCCATCTGACATGATGGTACACCCTGTTCTCGCCCATGAGTTCTTGAACTCTTGCAAATACTCATTAATGGATTGAATTTCTTTCTGCAAACGAAACCCCCTTAGCTCATGCATAGTAGGGCCTTTGAAACCTTTTCCAGCAGCATGTATGGCATCAAACAGAGGCTCATAATATGGTGAACGAGCAGCATTAAAGGGGATATCAGCATCATACCACCATCTAGCTATGTACCCACAAGGAGTCTCCCTCAATTCTTTCTTCCAATGGTCATATAAAGTGGGCTGCATTTGAGTTTTACTAACTTCAGGACCATGTGCATCTGATGGAGAGGAGGGAGTGAAATAACTTTTGATAGTCACATCACCCTTTTTCATTCTACCCTTTCCCTTATATTGAACAGAACCAAAAGAGGGAGGAACATATCGGAAAGGATTGGATGCATCAGTTTGAGGGATAGAGGAAGAACCCTCAAAATCATAATGGGGGTTGGCAGCCATCATTTTTTGTATCTCCCTCTTCCTCCCAATTTCAGCCTGTATGTCTTTTTGCCTAGCCTTATCTTCTTTAAATTTCTCAATGCTGGCCAACAAATTCTTCATAATCTCCCCAATTTCTGGTGAGGTACATGGGGTAATTTGGCCTCTAATCCCTGCCAAGTGTTGCTTCAGCCTATTAATGCCCCCTGGACCTTCCTTAATTTTCCTATGGCAAAATTTGCATTGCATTTGACTATCAACCATTTCAACATATGCCCAAGCAGGATCTTTTGCTTTAGGTGCCATTTTTTGAATAGGAAATGAAAGCAAACAATCTGAAAATGAAAAAAAAAAAAAACCTTGATTCAATGTTCATTTATTTGACAAAAAACACTCTCTAAGCTTTCTAGATATGCACCTAAAATTTACTAAGCAAAAACAGATTTATAGAGGTGAAAAAAAATACCTCCAGGCACAAACTGCCTCCTCAAGCTTGCTCCAAGAATCAGCTCCTCAATGCTGCTCCAAATGGCTACCCAAGAAGCTCCTCACTCCAGCTACAATGCTCCTCCAAGACTCCTCACTGCTGCTCCAAAACAAGCTCAAGAACTGCTCACTAACTCTCAAAGAAGACTCTCACTCAAATGCATAAAATTGCTGTGAGAGAATGAGAGCATTTGAGTGTGTTAAATAGGGTTTGGGAGGGGGATATGGACCCCAAAATACAATTTGCAAATTCATATAACAGTTTGGACTCCAAACTAACCACCAAAAAACATTTAAAATCCATTTAAAAATTGATTAAACGCTGTGTTAACGTCCCACTGGCCGTTTCTTGTGACTCGGCCGAGTCATAACGGAAACGGTCGTTTCGGTCGAGTCAGCCATGACTCCGCCGAGTCATTGAATGACTCGGCCTGAGTCATGGCTGACTCGGCCGAAACGGACCGTTTCAGCCACCGTTTCGGATGGGAGGCTATTGATTCGGATCAACCCGGCCGAGTCAATGTTGACTCGGCCGTTTTTTAAAACAGTGGGTAGCACTTCGACCTCATTTGGTACACCAACTCAACAAGTTCGATTTGCAGTTGTAGGAAGCTAGAAAAGTGCGAAATTCTAAGGAAAAAGAGGAAAAGTCTAAGGGAAAAGAAGAAGGGTCTCTCTCAAGGTCTAGAAGTCGAAGTTTCTCTCTCCTATCCCACACGTGTGAAGTTATGGAGTGTTGCAGGAGGTTAAAGTTTTGCAGTGGATGGGAGGCCGAAATTCTGGAGAAGCTAGGACCAAAATTTATGGGTTGTTGCTGGATCATATTGGAAGACTGACTTGGTGGAGGAGGAAGGTTTTGGTCTCTCTCATTTTTGAATCTACTGAAGGAAGAGTTTTTGACTCGGTTTTCCCCTATATAGGGGTTTTAGCCCTGGTTGGGTGCCTACTTCTGGTGTTCTTGATCTTTTTGTTTTACTTTGATGATTGCTTGATGAGAAGAAGATAAAAGAAGAACATAATAATATCACAAGTAATTGTCAACATAAGAAAATCTTTCTAATTTTCTAACATGGTATCAGAGCTAAGGTGAAGAAGAAAGAAAAAGGTAGACTAAAGATCTATTGAAGAAAAGGGGATCAATCAAAGTTCATTAAGGAAAAGGATTATATAAAAAGAGAAGTCTACTTCGTGCAGGAACTATGTCAACTTCAATGAAGGGAGAAAACAAGCTAGAAGGAGCGTCCAACTACAGGGCATGGTAAAAGAGGATAAATCTTATCCTCGAAAAGCACAAAGTTTTGAATCTTGTTCAAGGAAAAGACAATAAGCCTACTAATGAAGCAGAGAAAGAGAAGTTCAGAGACACTGAAATCTTGGCCACGAACCTAATAGTGGATGGAGTTAAGGACATCCTAATTCCATACATATCCAACATAGATTCCGCTCAAGAAATGTATGAGGCTCTCTCCAAATTTATCACCATCAAGAACATTGGTCAAATAGCAAGCCTCAAGAATGAATTAAGAACTATTAAGATGACGAAATACGATACTGTATCATCCTATTTTATAGGGATATCTAGAATTAGAGATGAACTCCAAGCAATAGATGAAGTTATACCAGAAAAGGAGCTCGTAATTACTACTCTTCTAGGACTACCAAAATCTTGGAGTGCTTTTGCATTAGGAATTAACAGTTAGAGGGATACTCCAACATTTGAAAAAATGTAGAATGCATGCAATGAAGAAGAAGCCCAAATATCATTAGTAAACAACAAGAAGGAAGATGAAGAAGAAAATACTTGTAATGCCTATTCTGCTCATCGCAAGAAAAAGGGAACCTTCAAGAAGGTCAAAGGACCAAAGAAGAAAGTTGACCTATCAAAAATTGAATACTACAATTGTCATAAGATGGGTCATTATAAAAGTCAATGTCCCGAGAATCCAAGGAATAGGAAGAGAGAAAGAGAACATGCGAATGTTGCTGATGAAGGTCCATCAAACAACAAGACAGAAGAATTTGAAGTCAAAGACTTATATGCTAGAGACTCTTAAGGATATTATCCCTTGCTTTCTATCTTAAGAATTGCATTGTCTTCCTTTATGTTTTGATTTCTAGAGGTTGTAGGTCTAACATGTTGTGTTAGAACATTTTTGAATTATTTTGATATAGGTATCCCTCAAGATTGGATTAAGAGGGAGCCTTCACCATTTCACCAAAAGATAATTATCTTGTTCCTTGTCTCCTCTTTTATGTTTGGTTTCCCTCTCATATCAAGATTTGTTTGTATTATATGCTAATAACCTTTTATATTTTCCTTGGGTAGGAAAGCTTGTTGAATGCTCAAAGATTATGGAGGAAACTTTAAAGGATAAACTTTTTATTACAAAGGAAGCCCTTCAAGAGTTGATGTCCTACAAGGTTTGTTAAGGAATGACTTAAAGGTATGTCTTAGAATATAAGCTTTGTTTGAAAGTTCTCTTCGTCTAAAATGGACGATCATTCTTCTTTTAAATTCGGCTTTACATTATTGACATCGTTATGTCTAGGGTTTTGAATCACAAAGATTCTTGTTAGGGTGATTAATCATTAGATTGAATCTACCCACATGATATTATTTGATCATTCTTCTGTAACCCTACCCTTTAGGGTTCACTATAAAACCCTAGCCTCTTGTTGCTAAGGGTATGTCAATATTGATTATGAAACCCTAGTTTACTTAGGGTTGTTGATCCTATTCTTTGATGTTCAAGTTTTGATATTGTTATGATAGAAACCCTAGCCCTTTATGGTTTGCTGTTAATGTCTAATTTATTTATTAAAACCCTAGATCTTTAGTGTTTGGTATTAGGGTTTATGAGCAAACCCCTATAATATCTATAGTAAGTTCCTAGGAATGAAACCCTAGGTGTATATTCGTTTGTATGATCTAAACCCTAGCCTGGAGAAAATTGTTGTATATCTAACTTCGATGTATTGATATTGATGAGAAATGCTAGTGCATGAAATCCTAGATATATATATGCAAGTATGCTAACCCTATTGTTGATACCCCTGTTTTAGTTTGTGAATTCTAGGGTTTGTAACAAAGGCCTTGTAGAAATTGATATTCTAGGAGATATTGTTTTCATTTAGTTTTGGTAGAGTTTGACATGTAATTCTAAAGTTTATTGTTGAAACCAGTGTGGAAAAAGTCGGGAATAAATCCCGATTAAATCCCGATTTTTTTATTTTTTTGGCTGGCCGATTAAATCCCGATTTTTTGATTTTTTTGGCTGGCCATTTAATTTTGCCGACTTTTTCGAGAAACTCCCGACTTTAACGACTTTTTCAACTTTTGGACCCTTGCCGATTTAATCCCGACTTCGACTTTTTCCACATTGGTTGAAACCTTAGATGTATGGTAGAATTGTTGATTTGTTGAAACCCTAGCAAGAAGTTGAAGTCTAGTATGTAAAAAGATGTGTCTCTTGCTGATTATGAACCTAACTAGGTTTAGGTGTTTGATGTCTAAAATATAAATGCTTCCATTATAGTAATATGATTATGATATAGTTAACTTCATGCTTCTGTATGTTTGTATTTGGTTGTACTCGCTGTTTAAAGTGTTGCAGGTACATAATCTTCAAGATGATGAAGATGTTCGTATGATAATAATAAGCATGATGAAGGAAGTTATATGAATGATGATGATCAAGATGATATTGATGCCGTAAGAAGGAATAGAGCTATGAAAGGTTCTCTGATGTTATACAAGAAGGAAGTGGTCAATCTCCCTAAATTGAGAGGGAGCCTGGACAGAAGAAAGGATATATCTCCCCAATTGAGAGGGAGGACATATTATGATAGTGAATATGTTGAAGTAAGCAAAAGTACCATAGGTGAATGTTCATAAAGTTGCAAACAAAAGACTTGAGAAGATCTGAAGATGAATTTGGTGCTGCTGAAGAAATGAAAGAAGAAGAAAGCTTTTGACAAATTATATATGGATAACTTGATGATGAAAGAAGCATCATGATGATTGAGGACCCTGAAGGTTTGTGTTTACGTGTATATATATTTGAAAGTCTATTACTGATTGGGGTTGTGTTTATACAAGTAAATCTCCCCATAAGAAGGTTGAACACTTTGGAAGCATGCTTGAACAAATGGATATATCCGATTTAGTTTGTTAGGGAGAGATGAAGCATCTAATGGCAAGATGCTTGGGAGGACATTTGGTTGGTCTATGTGTTGATGTCTAGATCCGGAAGAGGGAGGGTGGCATTGGTCATGGAGCTCCGACCTTAGATACACACCTAGATCCTTGGGTTGGTGGCAGAGCTTAAAAGCCTAATGGTACCTAGAGTTGGCTAAAGCTTGAGTTCCCTTAGTCCCACCCAGATAGAATACCCTGGTCAGGTATCTAGTCTGCAACACTGATTGTGCTTGAACTCTTCGTAGTTCATTTGAGATCTTCCATGTACCTCTGTATATATGTAATTATGAATACCTCCCTAGTTAAGAGGGAGTGTTGAAGAATGTAACTAGTGCCGGTCTTGATAATTGTACTTAAGTCATAATGTAATGTATTTGTCAAAAGAAAGATTTCTTTATTATTATTAAAGAAATTGACTTATTAAAGCATGGGTTTCCTGCTTGGGTCAATTGTTTTTAGGTCAAAGCTTCCATTGAAGGCTTATAGGGTTTATGTCAAGGATCCTTGTCCATGTCATTATGTATAAGGCCCTTCTTGGGATTTATTTGTGAATGAAGAAATTTATTATAATGTAAATTAGGTCTTCTAGGCCTCCTCCACCAAGTCGGCTTCAAGAAAGGACAAGTCAGCCTCAACAAGGGAATTCAACCTCACAGATTCATTATATAAAGGCAACAATTCGACCTCATTTGGTACGCCAACTCAATAAGTTCGATCTACAGTTGCAGGAAGTTGGAAAAGTGCGAAATTCTAAAGAAGAGGAAAAGTCTAAGGGAAAAGAAGGAGGTCTCTCTCAAGGTCTAGAAGTTGAAATTTTTCTCTCCTATCCCACATGTGCGAAGTTTTGGAGTGTTGCGGGGGGCCGAAATTTTGGAGTAGCTGGGAGGTTGAAATTCTGGAGAAGCTAGGGCTGAAATTTTTGGGTTTTTGTTGGGCTATAGCTGCTGGACAAGAAGAAACTATTAAATGCTGCTAGATTGTATTGGAAGGTTGACTTGGTGGAGGAGGAAGGTCTTTGGGTCTAAGGTCTTGGTCTATATCATTTTGAATCTACTGAAGGAAGACTTTTTGACTAGGTTTTCCCCTATATAGGGGTTTTAGCCTTGGCTGAGTGCCTACTTTTGGTGTCACTGATCTTTGCGTGTTACTTTGATGATTGCTTGATGAGAAGAAGATAAAAGAACATACTAAGAACATAATAATATCACAAGTAATTATCAACATAAGAAAATATTTCTGCCTTTTTGGTTTTCTAACACCAAGGAGGACGACATGCCCTAATGAGGCTGACTTGGCCTTGGAGGGTATTTTGACACTTTAAAACGCAATTTTTTTTTTTTTTTATATGTTACAATGCGCCCAATGGGATCTTCTTCATATGACAATGACTCTATTGACTTCTTGACACTAGGACAAACCCTAGAAGCATTCAGTGGGCACTTGACCTCTAAATAAAAAGGCCTTGAGCATGAAACCCATGCCACAAAAATAACAATAATAATTTTCCTTTCTTTTTACAATATACAAGAATAAAAAATACGTCTCATATTTATGAAGACCGAACCTAGTCACACATTTCAACACCTAGGCGGACTTGAAATATTTGCATGGACCAAAAGCTATCATTCTATGAATGCTCGTGTGCAAAACAAAGACCAAAAAGATGTTATGCTGCAAAATCTTCATCAAATAAAAGAAAAGAGAGAAAAAACAATAACTTATCCCTTAATGAAGGTGCTGGGTAAATTAGTAATTACAGATGCCATGAGCAACATTAGATGATCAAATGCATATCTTAATATTTCCAAAGCTACATTCTGTGGACATATGCTCGAAAATTCTCTTCTCATCTTTCTAAGAGCATCTCCTTTGCGAAAAATTCTTGGTCAATCTTTGCATAGACTAACATCATTTGAGGGCAAATTATGGATTCTTTTTTAGGAAGCTCACTTTGATTTACAAGGAATTAAAGTACTTGGATGTGGTGGTGTTTTTCCAACTACATCTGCAAGGAATTACAACTCCATTGGGTAGCACAATATGTACTATTTATCGTAAAAAGTTACCTTGCAGCTTGTTCCTCTTGTTAGAAAGCTTGGCAATTAGAGATTTTGATTTTTCCATTGAATTGGAGGCAGTATTATTTAATTAAATAATCAAAATGCTTTCTGCAATCCATGGGAGTTGGAACTTGATTGGTTAGAAAAAATGGCTACTACCTATCGGAAAGGTTGCTTCTGTTGTTTTAGATAGAAAGCCCTGGTGCATATGGATTTTGATCTTTCCATTAAATTAAGCACTTGATTTCAAGTTGGAGAAATTATTATGTAATATGTAATTATATAATTGAAGTGTTTTCTTCAATGAGTCGAAAAATGCACTTGCTGTCTCTTGTTTTTGTGATAATTGGCAAGCAATAGAGAAATTGCAGGACTTAGCTTGATGTAGTTGTTACGTCTTGGAATATAAATATTTGAGTTGTATTCAAAACATGCCCTTAATTGCTCTTCTTGAATGTTGCGTTCTACTATCTTCTGTGCTTCAGGGTTATTTTTTATAGTTCCCATTTCCCCACTGTTTCAATTTGATGAATCTTTGAATTTGGAATTTCAATCTCCCAAAGAAAATAATTTTTGTAAAGCTGGGATTTTTATGTGGCTGCCTTTAACTGCTCCAGAGATGGAGCTGTTACAGATGGATTGCTACTATTTTCAAAATTGTGTTTTACTAGAAAGAGCAATTGGATTGATTCTGGAAGATGAATCGTAAACTTGTCAGAAGGGAGAGAAATTGGGTAGAAGTGGGACTTCAGGGTCAATTCATTATTATACAAGAGCCCTTTTTGTTTCTAATGATATATGTGGTCCGCTGTCAACATTCACCATGGTCCCTATAAAAACTATTGTAGACAATGGTAGGGATAAAATATGCAATTAAACAAGTAATTCTTTTTGGGGCCCCAAAACTGTTGCTTGCTTCCATCGTCTTAACTAATCTCCCAGAAGCAACTTCACGAATCTGTATTTCTAGCCAATAGATTGAGATCATAATAGATTATGCTGAGATTAGCTTGGAACACTCTTAAAAGTTTGGTAAAGTGCATTGAATTTTTGTTCTTATAACAATTCCTGAAGTAACATGAATACTTGCCTGAGTAAAGTGCCCTTAATTAGACATATCCGAGTTAGTTTAAGTAAACTAGCTTTCAAAAGTAGGTAAGCCCGCTCAAAACGTAGAATAATTTCCTTTTATTATCTTTTTAAGGTACTTCTGGTCAGCACACAGTGTTATGATGTGACACTTCTGGAGTAATTATGGACTAAATACTACTGAGAGAGGAAACACTTAACCTAATCACATTAGCTGAGTTATGTGAATTTCATTCTGGATGGTCAAAAATTTATCATGGTTAGATGAGCTAGATGGAAGATGTTTTGTTTCTTTGTTTGTCGCTTTGAATTTATGGGAGTTAGTTAATATTATAAAAACAGTGTTTGACAATCAGTTCTACTGATTTGCTTGTAACGTATTGTAACATTGCATATGTTATAATTACGTTTCTCAGTCATTAATCTTCGGTGGGTTGAGGAAATAGGTTGTCAATGGCAGACGCCGAAGGGAAATAAACTGTTTTCTTGTAACAGGTGGTCAACTTTTTATTACGGGGTTGGATCAGGAGCGTAGAGTCTGAAGGATCTATACCCCTACCTCTTCTCGATGATCCCAATTTGGTTCAACCAGACCAGTGGAGGGAGATGGAGTTTATGAAAATGGGCAGACGGAGATCAGTGCAGGCACGTGTTGTTGAAAGTGCATCCTCGTTTTGGTACCATTTGCTCTCCGTAATTCAGTCCCTCTTCAAAAATTTTGGAGCTAAAACTCAATAAGGAAATCACTGTAAACTATAAGAGAATTGGAAAGTTTTCTCATGGTCCAGTGCTATCAACTGCACGTGGCTCGTTGTAAAGTAATATGCTCTTCTTATTCTCAAGCCTAAAGGTGCTAATGTGAGAAATTTTGAATTGCTATGTACCTTAATTAAATGCAAACAAAATTATTTGGCGTGTTATCCAAGGAAAAGAGGATGATGCTATTCGTTTTAGTCATTTAATTATTATCCATTTTTCTAAAATGAGGTGTAATTTATTTTTTTAACACTCTACCTATATACACAAGTTTTATAAATTGTCAGTTTGTAGTCAACATTATAATATGGATGCATAAAATGAAGATGCACAAATTAATGCCTTTGAAATGCAGTTATTGAAATTTGATATCACATGGTAGTCTTGAAATAAAATATCAGATGTATCAGATTCCATCACGTGGATTAGAATTATTGGCCTTTCATCAGTTCATTTCCCATTTTTACTTGGAGTCAAACTGAATATTTTTTTCAGAAGAAAAACCATATTTTTTATATTGATGTAATATGAATTACATATAGAGGTTATGATAGTATTGTCCAAAATGCAGACATATTAAAAACCAGATCATTGCAGATCATTGCATGCTGTAGGAACGATCCATAATGGCAGAACGGTGCAGAAACATTACAATGAGATTGAAAGATCAAAATGTCCCAGAAAGGTAGGGATTAAAACTGAAAAGGTATGCCTGTTCAGCCCAGAAAATCAAGGTATGCCTTGATGCTGAGCAAAAGAGAAGACATAGGCCTCCGGGACCAGTTGAAGATGGATTCATTCCTCCACTTCCATATGGACCAACAGACCATGATAAACATAGAGCGCCGAGAGACTGACTGATCACTCCACCAAAAGAAACCGTCCTGGTTGGCTGCAATGGCGGCTATATGGCTGATTGAACTTGGAAAGTTGTTTTTTCTAAGAAGTTAATCACATGCAGTTGCCAGTGACCAAAAGAGGCCAATGAGGATTTGTAATCAGGAATGGAGTTGTATTGAACTCTGTCGAAGTTAGTTTTGTTCACCTTTTAAGAACTACTATAGCAGACGCTTCATCTAATTCAAGGGCTGAGATGAAAAATAGCATGGCCTTGGGGATATTGAATCTTGGTGGGGAAATATGACCATCCCTCATGACCAACGAGTGAAGCACTTTGTGGTGTATTTTTTCATACTCGAATAACCAGAGATTTCACACAGGCTTATGTAAAATAATTTAAAAGGTTTTCATACAGGTTTTTGTAAAATAATTTAAAAGGTTTTCATACAGGTTTATGTAGCATAAGTTAAAATATTTGTTTCATGTAAGTTAAAAAGTTTATTTAAGTAGCTAACCGTTTAACATGAGATGATTTAAAAAACAATTATGAAGATAAGCCAACCGAAATTTTACCAATGGAATTTATTTTGAATTTCCTTAATGTCCTTATATATTGTGGTTTGTTAAAGGTAGTTGCCCTGCTTTTTTGGTAAATAAATAGGAATTTTATTACCATGAATGATATACAATAGGAAAACAATGGGACATCAATCAGATTCTAGGGTTATGTATTAAAAATGATAAAGATAGCCATATCTAATTCATATATTAAAAATGTCAAAAAACAAAACAAAAGAAACATAGTGGA
This sequence comes from Pinus taeda, assembly GCA_000404065.3. Taxonomy (NCBI): domain Eukaryota; kingdom Viridiplantae; phylum Streptophyta; class Pinopsida; order Pinales; family Pinaceae; genus Pinus; species Pinus taeda. The sequence goes on along the minus strand of APFE031425807.1, from coordinate 16,324 downwards.
CAAGAATTGCTGGCAATTTTACAATTGCAATGATATTTTCTATTTCAGTTCATTGGGTAGTTTGTTTTTAGACATAGGTTTATTTAAACGCAATGAGAACACATGATAACCCTTTATTGCTTGTTCTACTACATGGTACAAGAAAGATTAAACTACCAGTTTAGATCTATCTTAACTCCAAATCTACCCCGCATTGAGAGGGATCAAATCTTAACTCCGAATCTACCAAGTATTGAGAGGGATCAAATCTCTTTTCAATGTAAAAAGGGTTTACACCTCAAGAGAGAGATTTGAGATTTGATCCCTCTCGACGCTTAGTACATCCAGAGTTAACATGTATCGAGGTTGGTTTAATTATTAGCCTTTAAATAGGCCACGTTAGAGAATAATACCATGGGAAAAACCACGGGGTAAGAATATCACGGGGAAAAACCATGGGATAGAGAATTTTATGTTTTTTATTTTATTTTTTTTTAAAGTTCATTTTTAATTTAATTTAATTTTGTTTCATTTTGACTAAGTTAAAGTGTTAAACATTACAACATCTCCCCCATACTGGGCTAGAGAGTGCCTCTCAATGTAATGATCATCCATTCCCTTTAGATCAAACATACAAAACTATCACCCAAAAGACATTTGATTATCATAAGAGTTACTAGGTTGGAGTTGAAGATTCCATGTTCTAGTTTTTTGTCTCAGAGTAGTCTATGACTTGACACCCCATGCCTAGTGAGCTAATAACCCCAACTTTGCAAAATGTATCATGTCACTATTATGGATCTTTGGTGATGCTAAAGGGTTTGAGTGTGTTTCACATTTTGTTTTGAGTTGCTTATTGTGAGGTTTTTTGTTTTTTTGGTTTTTTTTTTCTTTCTTTCTTTCTTTAGAGGGATTTCCATAACCGATCTAATTTGATGGTTTCAAATGATGATAAAAATGTTTTCATAATGAACAACTCATCAAGAACTTTTCAATGCAATTTGAATGAGGTCAAACAAATACTATATACAAAAGTCAGACCTACAAAAATTGAAAACAAAGAAGGGACAATGTTGACACGTGGAAGAAAGGTAAGTTGAGATGTGAACTGATGGTAGGATGATATGAGGCCCATTTTGAAGTTGATATGTCACGACCAATTATAAATCAACAAAGGTGAGGGTGATTGTGGAAATTTTTAATTATATTGAATCCAAAAGGTTGGTTGTTAGGATTTTTAATTATATTAAAACCCAAAAATAAGGTTTAAAATAATAATATCTTGTCACAAATCTTAAAGTTCACTATCAAATATTTTACGTAAAAAGGGTTTGTACCTCCATCCTTGAAATGTTATACTTTTTACTGTATAAAATCATATATTATATTCCATGTAATCGTGCCTACCAATCCAACTGTAGGTAGCATTGCTTTTAATTAAATGCGATTTGAAATAACATATATAAGGATAAATTAGTTATGTGTGCAACATGTGGGATCAATAAGCCATAGGTAGCCTGCACCAATAATTGCATTTAATTATGTGTGATTTGAAATACCATATATAAAGCATAAATTAGTTATTAGTTATGTGTTACCCGTGGGATAAATATATCCCCAGGGAAAGGTAAAAGGATGAATGTAACAAGATTTCAATCTCGACCTATGGTGCAAAAATATAGAGCCTTGAGCATTAGCCCACACAACTCGTAAATGTTATAATTTGATTAGAATTTCTTTTGAAAAGGGCAAACACACGTGCTTTGTGTGAAAGATAGGCAAAGATAGGTTCTATAAATGATCTAATTTTAATAATATAAAGACAGTTAGAAGCCTCCTGGGGCAGGTCAATCTTTGAGGAAGTTCATTGTTAACTGTACATTTATTGCATCTACTTTACATGCTTTGACAAGTACTAAGCAAGTATTTAAGTGGGGTAGTAAGCGACATAAAACCTATTAATTTTCCACTGTTTTATGCTGTTACAATCACTTTAACCCGATTCTTATTTTCAATTAGCAATCTTTCAAAACAGTTTAATCTTCCAATGATCAATAACAATTGTAGATAGAACAATAAATCCAATGATAGTAGGAGACAATCAAGACTCAATAACAAGAGAGACACCAAATTTGGTCAAAGACTAGGGAAAAACCCCACAAGGGGGGAAACCTTTTCAAATTCCTTTTCTTATTAGATTGTCATATAATGTTCAACAAAGAGAGTACAATGATCCAATTCACCAATGAAGAGTCAAGGCCAATCTTTTGACTATCCAATAAAACCAACCAGACAATATCCAAGAGATGAGGCCAATAGACAAATCTGATCAGAGTCAAAGTCTCCAAAACTGATCCAGGTTTGTGGTCAATGACCAACAATATTCTAGGTCACGGTCGTAAGGACCTAGTGTCAATCAATGCGGCTATAGCCCTCCAATCGCAGGAAGCGCCCTATCAACCTAGCAGTTGTAGCCAAATTTTCCTCGATCCAACCCTGCGACTCTAACTTAATGTCTTCTCCTCGCACGTGTGAGCTCAGACCCTGTAATTTCAAACATGTACAAACAAATCCGAAGAAGAGATAGAATGAACCTCCAAAAGAAGAAGAATGAATGTGTGAGTGATGTGTCCAAATGAGGATGACTTGTCTTGTACTTATATGCTTCCAAGGGGTACCCAATTTCTCTTTAAAGCCTACCTGTACTTTTGTTCACATGTGAGTTTTCACCTTAAAAATCCATTTTTTCTTAACCAAATTAAATTCTTCCAAGGGCTAGGAGGGGTCATTCTTGGTGAGGAAGACCGTCCAAAGGAGGGCATTTGTTTATGAACTACCAAATTAACACTCCCTCTAAGCTAGGGAGAAATTATTGACTGCAACATATATCCCATATCAAATATTTTGTCATTGTCAAGTCAAATGTCATCATTGATCATCTTTGCTGAACACTCTTGAATCTAAAAGAAAAAGTAATTTGATATCATAGGGGAGCTAAAGCTACCACCCTTTATCAACAGGCGATATCTACTTATCGCAAGGGTAAAGATCACACTTTGTCCTATTGACCTAGGACAATAAGCGAGATCTACTCAAGGATCACAATCTATCCTATTGCGTAGTGACGATAGGCAAGATTGACTTGAGGATCACACTTTGTCTTATTGTCCGTTGATCTTCCATCGAGACCCTTAAGAGTTAAGTGGTAGAACTCCTGCATCCAAGACTTGAGTGAGATTGACTTACCACATGGGTAAGGATAAACACCCTATCTCAAGTCACCTCAACTCCCTTCGCTAGATGAGGAGGTCCAATCCCAACAAGCCCAACTTGTGGGTAGAATGCCAACTAGGGTATAATTTGTCAAAATGACAATAGGCGAGATCGAATTACCACAAGGGTAAGGATACACACCCTATCCTATTGTCCAGAGGTCCCTCAACCCCAAGATCCCTTACTGCTACATCCCCACCCTGGGAGCTTAACAGGGGGGTGAAGAGCATGCTCAATGTTCTCGATCAGCGGGGACCCTTACCCAGGAAGGTCACATCCATTAGTCCAAATTGCTCTTTGAAGACCAAGAACTTCCCTTTCGGAAAAGCCTTGGTGAGTATATCCGGTATCAGCTCATAAGTCAAAATATAAGGGAGCCTCATTGCTCCTCTCTACACCATGTCTTGTATATGATGAAACCTAATCTCAATATGCTTGGACTTATCTTGAAATAGAAGATTCTCTACCAATTAGATCCCACTCTTGTTGTCGCAGTATCACAGCCGTATTAAGGACCCGCGTAAACAACTCTCCAAAGAGCTTCCTCAACCAAATGGCCTCATAGCTAGCCATGCTAGTAACAATGTACTCTGCCTCGGTTGTTCTTAAAGCTACAAGCGTTTGTTTCCTACTCATCCAAGATATCATGGTGAAACCCAAACTAAAGCAAAACCCTGATGTGCTTTTCTTGTCAATAGCATTTCCGGCCCAGTCATCATCACTGTATCCATGAAGTTGTATATCTCCGACAATGCATCTTAGGCTAAGGTTAATCGTTCCATGCAGATATCTCAGTACGTGCTTGGAAACAATCCAGTGTGCATGAACGAGCTCAATCATGAATTGATTCAAAGTGTTCATTTTTGACGGGTGTTCACAAGGAACATCAATACCCCAATCAACTGTCGGTACTCAGAAGGATTTGCCAAGTCAGGTCCAACAATATCTCCGCATATTTTCTTGAAGTTCATCTCCATTGGTGTGGCCAGGGACTTGCATTCTAATATTCCAAATCTTTCCAACAACTTCACAACTTATTTTCCTCGGGAAAGGAAAATCTCATCGAGTCTTCGCCACACCTCTAGTCCCATAAAGTAATGCATCATACCAAGATCCTTCATTTCGAACTTAGAGGCAAACTCCCTCTTACAATCAAGCATCAAAGGCTCAATACATGTCAAGAATAGATCATCAACATATAAACCCAAAATCAAAGGCATCCCTTGGGCCAGTTTGAAGTAGAGGTTCGGATCAACACTGCTTCTCATGAATCCAACCTTCACCAAGTAACTACCAGTGCAGGCATACTAGGTTCTGGAGGTTTGCTTCAAGACATATAGAGCTTTCTTCAACTTGCAAAAATGATTCTTCTTACCTTTCACTTCAAATCCCTAAGGCTGCTCAACATATACTTCTTCCTGTAGTATGCCATGAAGAAATGCAATATTCACGTCCATATGGTGAAGGGTGCATCCTTGACTAGCATCAAGGGAAACAATCAATCAAATAGTAGTGTAGTGGGCAACGAGAGACAATATATCATCATAATATTCTCCCTCTTTTTGGGAGAAACCTCGAGCCACAAACCTTGCTTTATACTTATCATTGCTTTCATCAAATCCATGCTTGAACTTGAATAGCCATTTCAAATTCACAACATATTTTCCGTTCGGTCTCAGAATGACATCCCATACATCATTCTTCATAATCGATTCATACTTTTCAACCATGGCATCCTTCCAAACTTGTTCTTTTACAATTTCTTCAAAGGTAGGAGGTTAAGCCTGGATGATAATGCTCATAGCTACACCGTATCCTTGGTAATCACATGGATTCTTGCTTTCTCTAAAGGTCCTTTTGGAAAAAACATATCCCTTGACATCCTGTAATGTGTCATGAAGTCACAATGGTCTCCTCCTGGTAGGGGGATCACTTAGAGGAGCATCCAAGGGGTCCATAGGCTCCATGGGATCATCAACAATATCATTCTCAGATTTTGGCACAAAAGGACCTTCTAGTAGGTCCATGTTATCATTCTCTCTTCTTAATAGGAGGAGGTGGAGGAAGGTCCCTCACTTTTTCAAGGGAAACATCTTCATTGAAAGTTACATCCCTGCTAAACTCAATCTTCCTTCGGCCATATATATATATATATATATATTCTAAATGCTTTAGAATTTTCACAATATCCAACAAAGGTACCTTTCTTTCTAGTGGCTTCCGGCTTGTTCCTCTCATCCTTGAGCACATGGAAATATACGGGGCAACCAAATATCCTTATATGTCCAATTTCAGGCTTCACACCTATGAATACTTCTTCGAGAGTCATGTTGTCCAAAGCTTAATGAGGAACCCCGTTTTGAACATAGACTGTTGTATTTGTAGCTTCTCCCCAAAGGAACTTTGACATCATTTTATCATGTATCATAACTCGAGAAACTTCCACGATGGACCTGTTCTTTCTTTCAACAACACCATTATGCTATGGATTATAAGGTATAATAGTTTCCTTCTTGATTATAGTCTGCTTGCAAAATTCCATGAACTCATTCGATGTATACTCTCCACCATTGTTAGACCTAAAGACCTTGAGCATTTTTACTATTTGATTTTCTATATTCTTCTTGAAGTCCTTGAACATATCGAAAGCCTCATCCTTATGCTTCAAGTAGTATATCCATGTCTTCCTGGAGAAGTCATCAATAAATATTATGTAGTAGAGATGTCCACCAATAGAGTGTAGTGGCATGGGTCCACATAGGTCATATGAATGAGTTGAAGAATATCATCAATCTTGTTCATGATGTAGGGGAATGGTCCCCTTGTCTTCTTTCCATTGGCACATCCTGGACATACTCCATCATGACAAGCTTGAACATTAAGCATCCTAGAAACTAGCTTCTTCAATTTCGATAAGGCTTCATAATGTATATGTGCTAGCTTATGGTGCCATAGCTCACTTTGATGATTGGTGTCATGGACCATTGCTAGCAGAGGTCTTCCACTAACTCTATAGAGTCCTTCAACTTGAGATCCCAAGGTGAAAGCATCCCTCATGCGAGATTCCATGGGCCATGTGAGGAATTTTCCTTTGATGAAAGCTACTCTCATGCCTTTGTCTTCTAAGGCATATATAAACACCAAGTTATTATTTAGTCCCATAACATACATAATATCATGAAGAAGAACAGGTTCACTAGAGTCCAAATGAAATTTGACGTAACCAAAACCCTTCACAGGATGAGTAGTATTGTCTCCAAGGATGATTTTCAAATCTGTCTCCCTCTCAACTACGTTTGAGAGGACTTCTCGATATCTAGAGAAATGTCTAGAAGCCCCACTATTTACCAATCAACTATTATATGAATCTGGAGGGGAAGAATTAGAAAGAGAAAAAAAAGAAGGTATTCAGATTGACTAGTAGTTACATTATTTTCATACCTAGAGTTCCTTGACCACTTTTGAGGATGATGACCTTCTTCTTGATCATCCAGAGTATCTCTTTTTCTTCTATCATGTTTTCTTCTTTTATCATCTCTTCTTCGACCATTGAACCTATTGTTGTTGAAGCCTCAATTGTTGTTGTAGTTGGATCTTGAACCATTTCTCTTTTCTGAACGTTCTCGAGAATAATTACCATCATGCTTGTGCCAATTGAAGCATTCAATTCTACTTCCTCTTCTCTTGGAGTCCTTTGATTCATGGAGAGGCCTTCTTAAACTAGATGGTCTTCCTCTTCCTTTCCTCTTCTTGTCTTTAGCAACGAATGTAGAGGGCTCTTCTTCTTCATGCTTTTGAATCCTTCCTCTGGTAATCATCCTAGTCTCCTCTTGAATTCATTTCTCATCAAATTTCAGAAGAAAATTATTGTTTCTTAGAGTAGTATTGAAGGTTTCCTTGAACAGTCACCACCACCATCTCTCTACTAGATTGTTTTCACCAATTGATTACAATTTATTTATTAGGCGAGTTACTCATAATATAGGATTGCATAGATTCCTCCTTATTCATCTTCATCTCTTTGAGTTGATTTTTCAAGGAGAGGATGTGATTCAAGTTGTTGACCTCATACATCCCAACCAATATCCTTAGAATTCTTCAAGCTACCAACATAAACAAGTAAATGATCTTGCAAACCAATTAATGATAATTTTCTTGGCTTTGAGCTCACCTTTCTCCTACTTGGATTTGGCTATAATGATATCATTTTCCGGAGGTACATGAACCTTTCCTTCCAAATAATCCAAAACATCATTTTCATCCAATATCACTTCCAATGTAATCTTCCAAGCAACAAAGTTTGATGAGGCACCTAACTTCTCAGAATCCTCGAAGTAAGAGGTAGACATCTTGACCAAATGAAATAGGCTCCTTTATTTTCTTTCAAGAATGATTTCTCTTGTCTCTTGTCTCCTTGGGCTTGTCTTCAACTTGGCTCTGATTCCATGTTAATTTTCCAATGTTCTATGCTGTTACAATCAATTTAGCCCAATTCTTATCTTCAATTAGAAATCTTTCAAAACAATTTAATCTTCCAATGATCAATAACAATTATAGATAAAACAATAAATGAAATGACAATAGAAGGAAATGAAGAGAAATAACAAGAGAGACAACAAATTTGGTCAAAGACTAGGGAAAAACCCTTTCAAATTCTTCTTCTTATTAGATTGTCATAAATTGTTCAGTAAAGAGAGTATAGTGATCCAATTCAATAATCAAGATTCAAGGTCAATCCTTTGAATATCCAACAAGACCAACTAGACAATATCCAAGAGATGATCCCAATAGACAAACAAATCTGATCAAAGTCAAAGTCTCCAAAACTAATCCAGGTTTGTGGTCATCGGTCAACAATATTCTAAGTCACATCCATAGGGACCTAGTGTTAATCAATGCGGCTATATCCTTCCACCCACAGGGAACACCCTATCAAACTAGCGGTTGTAGCCGAATTTTCCTCAATCCAACCCTGTGGCTCTAACTTAATTTCTTCTCCTTGCACATGTGAACTCGGACCCTGCAATTTTAGACTTGTACGAACAAAATTGAAGCTAAGAGAGATCGAATATCTAAAAGAATAAGAATGAATGTGTGAGCGATGTGTGCAAATGAGGATGACTTGTCTTGTATTTATATGCTTCCAAGGGGTTCCCAATTTCTCTTTAAAGACGACTTGTACTTTTGTGCACACGTGGGTTTTCACCTTAACCACATTAAATTATCCCAAGGGCTAGGAGGGGTATTTATTGATGAGAAAGACTGTCCATAGGAGGGAATTTGTCCTTGAGCTACCAAATTAACAAAACCTTCAAGACTTTGAAAATGAACATCAAAATAGCCCCACTTTTGGCATTTCTGTATTTACAACTTTTTGAGATTGAAACTGATGCAAGTGATTATGCCATGGGAATAGTGCTAAAATGATTAAACCATAGCTTGGTAGCTGATTATGCATTGGTCAAGTTCCATGACATGTAGTGAATCACCAAAATTATCTCACAAGAAAATTATTTAATTATTTCCTAGGTTTGGATCTTAGGCATAAATTCATTCATTAAACTTTTGACTTTATTGGCCAACCTTTATAAAGTTAAAAAGGTCAACAAAAGATTATATCGTGACCATAGATCTCAAATGTGGAGATGCAATTTCAACTCTCCATCACTTTGGAGATTAGGTAGAAATTATAAAGAGGGGAATAATTTATTGGAGGGGTAGACCAATTTGCACAAGTGATTGGACATTCAGCTGAAGCAGGAGATTGAAATGATAGTAAAAGTAGGTAGCGAATATGTTAAGTCTCAGGGGAAATGAGTAATCAAGCAAGGAGGTTGAATTTACTTGAGTGTATAGGTTAAAATTCCTTAGGGTCGTATAGGCCAAATTTGGCAGGTCAAACAATGGGAATTAGCAAGGTTGAACTAGGCCAATTTAATAGGGCTTAACTAGACCAAATTGACAGGGCCATAAGGGTTGATTTTGGCTAGTCTGTGTAGGAAAAAAATCATTTGGTACTACAAACTAAATTTCTCTATGTCTGTACAACGATTTAGCTAGATCAAATAGGTTGCACAAGGCTAAGTTTCTGCTGAAGTTTTATGAAGTGTACTCTTGTTGTAGTCAATTTTTCTGAGTTGAATAAGATGTTAGATTTACTTTGTGGGTTTTCCTAATTACTTTAAACCCTAACCAAGATCTACTCCTTTGTAAGAAATTGAAAATAATGCACAGCGGAACTTACTTTCCATATTCTAAAGCTCCTGGTCTTGACTTGAGTTGTTGGCTCTTGAATCCTTCCAAGAGCTTGCAATCCTTTTCTCTGGCTATCCTTGATAGAGTATCAAGTCTTCAATGGAGCAGACTGTTTTCTGAGTGATTGCAAGCCTTGGAGACTCAGCCCTTTTATAGCAGTCCCAATCCTATGGCAGCCGAAATTTGGCTGTCAATTGACAGCTAAATTTCAGCCCCAATCCTAGGGCAGCCGAAATTTGGCTGTCAATTGACAGCTAAATTTCAGCCCCAATCCTAAGGCAGCCGAAACTTGGCTGTCCAGATTTCTTGACAGCCAAATTTCAGCTGTCAAGAAATTTATTACTGCTATTATTTCAATCAATTATAATCGGTCCATTAACAATTATAATTGATTAACATTATTATATATGTATTTGTATCCAAATCCTTATTTAAATACGTTTAATGCCATAACTTAATTAGTCACATTATTTGGCATATTTAATCATTACATAAATGTAATCTTGCTGACAGTATTTGATATCATAATCATAATGCACGCATGTCCAACCTAATTATTGTAATTAGACGTCTCTAAATCCAACAATCTCCCACATGGACAAGTGCAACGTTTTGATTATATATCCTTAACTTTATTGCATGCAACTTTTCTGTCTTTACTTATCGTATTTCTTAAACAATTCCGTCCATCAATTATGCTAACAAAGGACTTAAGCGGCATTTGTCACATTTATTCGCAACTAAACTGACATAAATCACGCTGCCAACATAACTGAATGACATGAATCTGATTTGGACATATAGTTTAGAAATTACACGCAAGTGTGATTAGACGTGCCTATTTCTAATTGAGTCACCTTTACTTTACTGTATGAGGCCAAAAATTTAAACTTTAAAGAAAGAAATAATGAAACTGAAACTGAATGCAACTTGTATATATCATCAAAAATGTTTACAATTGCATTACATAGAACATCAAAAAACAAAACTTAAAACATATTCAGACTCCCACATTTTCTAATCATCCTAAACAGATATTACACCCATACAAGCAACATGTTGGTGAAACTTCTTGGGTGGTAATCCTTTAGTAAGAGGATCCGCAATCATGGAGTCTGTACCTATGTGTTTTATACATAATTCATTATTCTGCACTCTCTCTTTTACAACCAAAAACTTAATGTCAATGTACTTCGACTTTGACGAACTTCGGTTGTTGGTTGCGTATAACACTGCTGAATTGTTGTCACATAATAATTTGAGTGGTTTCTGAATAGAATCCACAATTTTCAGACTTGAGACGAAGTTCTTCAGCCATACGCCATGATTAGATGCTTCAAAGCATGCAACAAATTCAGCTGCCATAGTGGAGGAGGCTACCAATGACTGTTTAGCGCTCTTCCATGACACAGCACCACCTGCCATCATAAAGATGTATCCTGATGTTGACTTCATGCTGTCAACACATCCTGCAAAATCAGAATCGGTATATCCAATGACCTCGAGTTGTTCCGATCTCCGATACGTGAGCATATAGTCCCTTGTTCTCTTTAGGTATCTCAACACTCGCTTGGCTGCCTTCCAGTATTCCATACCTGGGTTACTCAAATATCTCCCTAGCATTCCGGTAATGAACGCAATATACGGACGCATGCATACTTGTGCATACATGATGCTACCCACGACTGAGGCATAGGGAATATCTTTCATGAGGTTTTTATCTAAGTCAGTTTGGGGACATTGTTTCAGACTAAACTTATCTCCTTTTGATATAGGGGTATCTCCTAGTTTGCTGTTTTGCATGCCAAATCTTGTTAGAATCTTATCGATATAGTTCCTCTAGGATAACCTCAGAATACCTTGAGATCTATCTCTAAGTATTTCAATCCCTAGAACAAATGATGCATCACCAAGATCTTTCATTTCAAAGTTCTTAAATAAAAAATTCTTAGTTTGATGCAACATATCTTTATCGTTACTGGCAAGCAATATGTCATCTACATATAAAACCAAGAAAATAAATTTACTCCCACAGAACTTAAGGTATATACATTCATCTACTATGTTAGACTCAAAACCAAATGAGCTAACAACTTGGTGAAAATTATAATACCATTGTCGAGATGCTTGTTTTAGCCCATAGATAGATTTCTTAAGTCTGCAAACCATAGACCCTGCATCACCTGATACAAAGTTTTCTGGCTGCGTCATATAGA
>APFE031425806.1:0-13739 GCA_000404065.3 Pinus taeda | reverse complement strand
TAGCTCTTGATGTATAGCTCTTATATAGATTTTGTTTTTAAGTATTTTCTCTTTTTCTTAATATTTCGTTACATAAACATCTAGATCTCTCTAGAAATAACTTCAACGGTTTTGTCCCTTCCACCTTCAACCAACTACGAAAGTTGGAAGTCTTAACTATTTTCTCTAATTTTCTCAATGCCACAATCCCATCCTTTTTAGGAAATCTTTTGAATCTTTTACAATTTAACTTAACCTACAATTTTATCACTAGAGGCATGACTTTTGAGATAGGAAATCTAAAGAACCTATAACATCTATGGCTAGTGGGTTGCAACCTTGTAGGATAAATTCCCTGGATGTTGTTGCATGAGGTAATGATTCTACTTCCTACAATCACTTCTATCATTTAATATATTCTAATGAAATATGTAGCACAATATGTTTACTCCAAATTTAGAGAGCGACTCTATAGAAGAACACTTGCCATTTCTATTGTAGTAGGGATATCAATATATGTCTCCATTACCTCCTCAAGGATAGCACTACTTCTATTATATCTTTCCTGGTTTATTCCTTTTTAAATGAGGTAATTTCTCTTTTGGGCTATTTTTGTGAGTTGATATCTTCCACTACTCTAATTATCCTTTTAAGTAAGATAAAAATAATTTCCGCAATTCAAAATTGATACATAGATTTAGAAATTCAATGCTAAACAAATAATATAAGAAAAAAACTTAACACAACTACTTTACTGAATATGTTAGGTCTTTTTAGATAAACTAAAGCTGCAATTGGAACATAACCATCATACTTCCAAGCAGAATTCAGATTTCTACTTGGAAACATGACAATGCTAATGATAATCATGATGGGTACCTTATGAAAGACATAAATTTTGGTATTTTCATAGAATCCAATCAAAATTGTAATACATATAATTAAATTTAGAAAAAACATATCTATACATTGTTAATTTTAGTCCACCAAGGGATAAAATCGAAATCAATCTGAGATACACAGATTTATTATTGTGAAAGCATAAGCATAATAGCTTAAATCGGCTTCACACACTAATAATAAGGCCTAAAGTGATCTACAAAATATAGCAAAATATAGTCGATTATCATATCATATTTCCTTATGAAATTAAATTTGAAGGAGCTACACTTGATTCACCTTTACCTTCGCTATGCTAAGCCACTTTAAGTATATATAATTTATATTTAATGTGCTAAATATAAAATTTTATGTGTGTTGTGACTTTTTAAGAATTATAATCTCTTTATATTACACTGTACTAGGGTGCATAGTTTATAGGATTCATTGTGTTAAATATCATAGTCCACTATAGTTTACCAAATTTTATCCTTAGTATGTTAAGGATTATAAAGTCAACAATGTCATTTTTTGTTAATGGTAATAGTGATTAGAGGTCGCATTGTGGAAGGGTTTGTAATTCTCTAAAAGTACTAGTGATCACAATAAATTAGGAGTTATATGAGTTATGGGACATCTTCATAAAGACTTTTGGTTAAGGAGACATTATATTAAATATTATACTGGTCATAGTGGTCAAAGGTTATGTTAAAGAAGAGAAATAATTAGTGGGAGTTAATATATTGTGAAATGAATGGGAATATATAATAAAAAAATTATTATAATTAGTGCATTAAAAAATACATATATTAATGTATGTATTTTAAAATCAAAATATTATTGGAAAATTTAGTGAATGCTTCTATATGATATTCCTCATTCTTGTAATACCACAACTACTGGATTATAGCTAAGCAAGACCTAAAAGATTTACTAACTAAGGCTTTTCAAAGGGATAGGTAAATAATTTATTTACATAATGTATCATTCAAATTTTTCTAGTCTAAAAATATTTAGAAAGAAATAGAAATTAATTATTCCTAGTATTATTAATTAAAACAATTATTAATCCATATGGCTTTTTTGTATTTATTAGGGAATAATATTATTAATTCCTATAAATTATAATAAAGAATTTTTGTATTAGAAAACCTTTCTTTAAGTTTTATTTTGACAAGTTTATTGTATAGCAAAAAAATACTAATTATAACTACTAGTTCCTCATTCATTTTCATTATTCTAGAGGTCATTGACATGTTGTGTAGATAAAGGACATCCATGGTTGTTTACATAGAGATTCACCTTTTGAAATCACTTCTTAACTTTGTGCGTTTTTGTGCTCTTTAAAGCAATTCATGTTTTTTTAAACTATGTACTTTCACGAGGCAATTTACTATTTTTTTTTTTAATTTTCCAATTATAAGCAATTTACTTTTTTTTTTTAATTTCGCCAATATTTTTCTATCAGCTTTTGTTTGTTTGCCAAAATCATTTTTGTCTTTTTAAGTTTAACTATGTAATTTCTGGAGCATTGCAGAATGCAATTGGGATTTTGCTTTCTAATTTTAGTTGTTGACTTTTTGCCTTTCAAAAGTTTAATTAATATTTCTTAAATTCAAAAGTTAGATTAAGTTTAGAGCTAATGGAAATATTCAAGAATGTAAATATTTTTTCTAAATATAGTTGTTATCTTTTTTCTTTTTTGAACTTTCAAAAATGTAATTAATATTTCTTAAATTTAATCATTAGAGTTGATGGCGGTTATTTCTTTTTTTTCTAAATTTTCAAAAATGTGATGCAATGGTGGAGAGTAAAAACACAATTTTCAAAATGGAATATGGTAAGTGTCTCATACTACAATTTTAGAGATAATTCTCAACCAAACATTATGTGAACATCAAATAATAAAACCCATGGCCATTTGAAACATTATCTTCTCACCTTATGAAAGGAGTCTCACTATTAGAAAAAACTGATGGATTTAACCTCCTTTCAAAACCTTATGAAGGCAGTCTTACTATTAAAAAAATAATAACGACATTTTTTAATTTCAAATATCGCCAATTTTCTAAACAAACATGGCGGTTGTCTAATTGAAAAAGCTTGTTAGTTAAGAAGTCATTGTTAATTAAAAACTCATTGTAAAAGCTTGTTAGTTAAAAGAGATCAATCACATGCCAGAATTGGACATGCACATGAGGTGCCTTCCAAGAGTATTGTAACAGCGACTCAAAGCATTTATATCACACGTTCTAGCAACATTATTTCTCGGGTAAAAACCATGTCAGAATCATGGTAGAAACTTGGGAGTTATTTAACCATGGAAACGAATTTAAACGCAGTGCGCGCTTGGAGTTCATCGAATGGTCAAACGAACTTTTAAATTCTATATTCTCCGACAAAAGCAACATATTACACTCTGTTATGGGCACGTGTTTGAACAAAAGCACGATGGTCAAGTTCGTTATATTTTCTCGGAATATAGGCGTAGAAATATACAAATATACAAATCGCGTAAATTCTTATCTATGTTTTTATTGACAAGTCTGTGTGCTTGGTTTGATTCTGACTCTGAGTAAGGTTGTGGTTTGAGTCTCTCTTGGTCTTTTGTTGTGAGAGTCAGTCATGTTATGTCTGTTTCTCGATAGAGGAGAAGTTTTACATTTTTGATTTCATTGAGTTCAATTACGATCGAATTCTAATTTTATTTATACGGTTGATTTGAGAAGAAGCTTTACAATTTTTAAGCTCATAAAGATCAGTGACCATCGAAAATTTTAATTTTATTTATATGGTATGATTTAAGGTTCTACCATGGCATTGAATTTCATATATATATCTTTTTTTTCTCCTAATTTAATTGCAAATGTTGAAGGTTTAATTACTTGTTCATTTCTTGGTAACGTGTTCATATTATCCTATGTTGCAGGAGGCTACTAATGTTGATTTCTTAGATGAGCTCAATGGAGAAAAGAAGAGAGACAAGACTTCAATATCATGAAAGCCCTTCAACATCTTTTACAAGACAAATTTCTGCTACAAGTATGTAATACATTCCATTCACATTGAAAGTTTCGTGACAATACCATGTAGTCTAAATTTAATAGTTTATGAATAATGGTTTTCACAAACATTTTTAATAATAGAAATAATTTGCCATATTTCTCGTAAACTTGATTAGTTTATCATATTTCCCATCAAATTGACCAGTATTTCCTTGTTTAATTAGTTTTTAAAGTGTTTTAAGTATCTTTATCTAATTAAATTTTTTATTAGTTTCATGTTAGTTTAATTAATCCATCAAATTTAACAAGCTTATGTTTGTTTTTGGAATTAAAAATTGTTTTTATTTCCATCAACTTAACTAGACAAATCTTTTTGCCTTTGCCGTATAACAGAATATAAATGTTTTTGTACAAATAAACTCACCAAACTACGACTAAATTTGTGTATAATACTCAAGTTAACTACGACTAAATCTGTCTGTAATACTCAAGTTAGCTTGTTGTACAGGATTCAACATGTGAGGAGGACCTGTAATCTCTTATCCACGGGAAGATGAAATACCTGTAACAACGGTTCTCTCCCTGGAAGGGCATCTTCTCCCCACAATGCCTTGTTGTTGTGATGGATAACATTTATGAATAATTCTTTCCGCAACTATGGATAACATTTATGGATAATTCTATTTGCACATTTGAAATACTGAGCACTAGTTTTGAAGTGTTGTTTATAATTATTTTTTTGCGCATTTATTTATACTTTTAGGCGCCATTATACCTTTGTTCCCACATTTCAAATTTTGAGCAATTTCTTATCGATATTTGTCTCTCATCACACACATTCAGAGTTAGTCCTCACCCATCGCTACGCAATTGAATTTTGTTCAGAGATATTAACACAAATAATGACAAAAGTTGATCAACTAGTTGAAACAGAGCGCAACAGGTGCGTAACAGAGTGCTACAAGTACATTGTCTTAATGCACCTTAACAGCAAAGGTATTGAAGACAATGACCAACAGGCATACGAGGTAGTACTGTTGCTTTTGTAATTTTCTCTTTCGGCCGCCTTAACGAGGAAGCTATTTGCAATTACATTTGAGACCACATGAAACCATAGGATATGCGAGATTATAACAATATTAGTAATATAGAATATTTCGGGTGGTGTTCAATCGTACTTACTTTTTTTTGAAGTTTTTTCCATCTGTGTGTACGTTAATTATATTTGGGGTCTCCAGAATTTACGTCTATGACCAATGGTGGCTTTCCTGCGTTATTATAATAGTATTAGTAATATAGGATATGCCCAAGCTTTTTCCTTTTGCTTGTACGTTAATTATATTGGGGTCTCCAGAATTTACGTCTATGACCAGTGGAGTTTTTCCAAAGTTTCTTTGTGTTTGAATGTGGGTTTCAAAAATTTATGTTTATGATTGTGCTTTTGGTTTATTTTATTTTGCAAAGTTTTTATACCATTAACATATTTTGGCTTATTTCATTTTTAAAACGATTTTATATAATTAATATATAGACGTAAGATAGTTCTCGACATTACTAATAAACATTAACCCTATCCTCCTCTCTCCCCCATATCTCCCTCCTCCTCTCTCTCTCCCTCCCTCCCTTCCCTACCACCCCTTCTCTCTCCTCCTCCCTCTCAATCTCTTTCTCCCTCTCTCTCCCCATACCTCCCCCTTTGTCTCTCCCTCCCTTCCTATATCCCTTTCCCCCTCCGTGTCTCTCCCCCCACATATCACTACCTCCCCCTCTCCCTCACCCAATCCTCCTCTCACCCACATAGCCCACTCCTTTTCTCCCCCTCCCATCACTCCACCTACCACCCCTTTTTTCTCTCTCCCTCTCCCTCTCTCTATCTCTCTGACTATCTCCCTATCTCCCCCTCTCCATCTCCCTTTCTCTCTCTCTCTCCCTTCCCCTCTCTCTGACCCTATCCTCATCTCTCCCCCATCTCTCTCTCCTCCTCTCCCTCTCCTCGTCTCTCCTCCATGTCCCTCTCCTCCTCTCTCTCTCTCCTTAGCTCTCTTCCCTCCCACCACTTCTATCTCCTCGTCCCTCCCCATCTCTGTCTCCCTCTATCTCCCCATCCCTCCCCTTTTATCTCTCCCTCCCTTCCTCTCTCCGTATTCCTATCTCTCCCTCTCCTCCTCCATTTCCCCTGCCCCTCTCCCACCCTCTTCCGCTCCCACTATCCCTCCTCCACTCTCTCTTCCTTTCCCCCTCTCCCACACTCTTCCCCTCCCACTATCCCTCCTCCACTCTCTCTTCCTTTCCCCCTCTCACTCTCTCTCTCCCTCTCCCCCTCCCCCTCTTTGTTCCCCTCCCCCTATCTCCCCCCACCTATCTCTACCTCCCCCTCTCCCTCACCCTATCTTCCTCTCTCCCTGCCTCCCTACCTCTCTCTCTCGCTCTTGCCTCTCTCTCTCTATCTCTCCCACTATCTCCCTATCTTCATCTCTCTCTCTCTCTCTCTCTCTCTCTCTCTCTCTCTATCTATCTATCTATCACCCCGTCCCTTCCCCTCTCTCTGTCTCACTCTCTCTCTCTCTCCCCCTCCCCTCGTCTCTCTCTCTTTCTCCCCCTACTACCACACCCCCACTGCCTCTCTCTCTATCCCCCTCCTACCACACCCCCACTCCATGTCTCGCTCCCTCCCCCTCTCTCTCTCACGCTCCTTACTATCGTTATTAATCTCACTCTCATTATGGCCATCATATCATCAAACAAACTAATTTATGATGTCATTTAACAAACAAAAAAATAATCATGGGTATCTTAATCTTGTCATTTAACATATATAATCCACATCATGTAGCAAACAAAAAGATCTTATGAATTGGAAATGAATAACTGTGATATTATTTAAGAAAGAAAATCATTATATCCTCTAAGAAATAATAAAACATCTACATACATAATTTTATACAAATTGGGCTTGCAAAAAATATCTATACATATTATCTAATTAGCAAAAACACAACCATCATATCACATAAACAGATAAAAAATGCTTTCAGTTAAAAAATGCTTTTTTAAGCCTCTTTTCACATTTAAATAAACAAACACATACATTTGTCATGTCTTATAAAAATGAAACAATTCTACTCATAAATAAATTATTTTATATCATCCTACTTGAAGCAATAAATAATTTAATATAATTTAATATTGAATATGTTAAATATTTACTTTAACCTAATGGAAATCTTCCCTAAAAATAGAAGTGAAGTAAAACCTAGGATATTTAAAATCTTATGGAAGAAGAGGCACTGGATCTTTTTAAGAAAGCAGTGGATGATGATAGTGAGAAGCAACTACTTCGTAACCACTTGAAGAAGATAGTCAAGATATGTGGAGTCGTCCAGAAAATTCTTGCCAACTTCTACTTTCCCAAACATCTAAATTGATCAAATTTTCAAAAATACAAATATTTCATTAATTGTAAAATTTAAGAAAATATTTTTAATACACTCTATGATATGGATATAATAAACAGAAACATATTTAAAAAATAAAATTTATTTTAAATCAATCATTAAAATACAATAGTGACAAAATAAAATAAAAGAGAGCAATAATTATCCAATAAATTCATAAATTGAAACCTGTTAATAATAAATTGCATTGGTTCTATATGCATGCAACTTATCTTACATGTGCGAGAGAATAAATAGATATAATTTTAAAATCCTATTTATATTCCATTGGATTTTCAATGTTTTATATCGGGTTTTAATTTCGTTCTATAGTTGTTATCTCTCAGGAAAGAAGTTGAGAAAGACTTTGATCCCCGCCCTCTGTTTCTCGAGGATTGGATTGGAAATATGCCAAAATGCTTAGGACGGAAGGATTTTTTAAATTTCCCACTACAAGATTTCCATGAAGAAGACTCAGACACTAGATTTGACAAAGAAGACTCAAACACCTTGAAGCTTTTCCCATATATTGTGGGAGAAGGAGCGAGAAAGGCATTATGACAAAGAACATTGCTAGGAGGACTTTCATCACGATAAGCGGCATCAACACAAATATCATAGGCACAGGAACCTATTTAGGGAGTTTCCTCTTAAACAAGATTCCTCTATCCCTAAACCATAAATGGAGAAAGAACCTAGGAGTTTTGAAAATGTGGTAAGAAAGAAAAAATTTGGTAGAAAACCCCCCTTGGATGTTGATTGCATTGGAAAAAATCATGTAATTGGTATGAAATGTTATCTAAGAACATGGTGGAAACCTTAAACAAGGTTACCAATAATCCTAAGGAGTAATCCCACCAGTGATAAGAAACATGGGAAAGAATGATATATAATCAAGTGAAGAAACAACAATAGTGGAGACTACAAATACATATAAATGGATTAAGAAATTAGAGACCTAACACACTTAGAGGAAGGTGAATATATGGAGCTTGGAAAGCTTGATGTGTAGTATTTAGCAGTATAATGGGATGGAATGGAGACTCACTCAATATTGAATCAATAAATTCAAGTTTTGACAAATGCCTTGATAAAAAAAGGATAATTTTAGCAATGAAAAATACCATGTAAGCATCACTAGTCAATTTATTTAGCAATTAAAACTAAAACCCTCAAATAATGATAAAAATATGAAAATAGAATAAAAGGTTGAAGAAAGGAGATGTAAGAAACTTCTAAAAGAGTTTAGAGAAATGCTAGTCGATTTAGGGTTTAGGGTTTTAAGTCTAGGTTTTAGGGTTTAGAGTTTATAGTTGAGGGATTATAACACTTTACTAAATGCTTTTAATAAACATTTAAATAAAAGTTACAACACACATTTTAAAATTTTAGAAAATGCTTGGGGATTAGGGTTTACAGTTTAGGGTTTAAGGTTAGGTGTTTATTGTTTAGAGTATAGGGTTTAGGGTTTATGGCAGTTTAGTAAATGTTTTTAGTAAACACTTAAATAAAAGTTACAAACATTTTTAAAATTTTTATAAAATGTTTAGCGTTTAGGGTTTAAGGTTTAGGATTTAAGGTTTGAGGTTTAGGGTGTATGGTTTAGGGTTAAGCGTTTGTAGTTTAGGCTTTAGGGATTAGGGTTTATGGTTCAAGGTTTATAACACTTTATAAAATGATTATGGTTTAAGTTTTAAGATTTTCAACTTACGGTTTAGGGTTCTCAGTTTAGGGTTTATAACACCTTAGAAATTGTTTTTATAAACACTTGAATAAAATTTACAATACACTGTTTAAAATGTTCTAAAATTCATAGGGTTTAGTGTTTAGGATTTAGGGTTTAGGGTTTATGATTTATGTTTTTGGGTTTAGGGTTAAGGGTTTAGGGTTTAAGGTTTACGGTGTAGGGATGAATCACCCCACATTAAGTGGGTTTCCTCTGCTACATCTTACATGTAATGCATTCATCGTGTTGAGCCTCGAGGAGTTATGAATAAAAACAAATGAAAGAAAATAGGTTTAGGGAGAAGGGTGGAAAAACAAAGGTTGGGGTATGTGTGTACCACACTTTTCTCCCTCCTACACTCACATACCCAAGTTTGGTGTTCCCTAATTATAGATACTCATAAAATTCTTAGGGTTTATGGCTTAGGGTATAGGATTTGGGGTTTAGGGCTTAGGGTTTAGGATTTATAACATTTTACTAAATTCTTTTAATAAGCACTTGAATAAAAGTTACAAAATGTTTCTAAAATGTTATAAAATTCTTAGGCTTTAGCATTTAGGGTTTAGAATTTATAACACTTTATTAAATGTTTTTAATATATACTTAAATAAAAGTTACAAAAAACTCTTTAACATTTTATAAATTAATTAGGGTTTAGGGTTTAGGGCTTTGGTTTAAGGGATTAGGGTTTCAGGTTTAGTGTTTAGTGTTTAGGGTTTCATGTCTACAGTTTGGGGTTTAGGGTTTAACACTTAGGGTTTAAGATTTATTATGTAGGGTTTAGGGTTTACAAGACTATAGTAAATTCTTTTAATATACACTTAAATAAAAGTTTCAAACTACTTTTTAAAATGTTATAAAAAGATTAGGGTTTAGGGTTTGTGATTTAAGGTTTAGGGTTTAGGGTTTATGGTTTAAGTTTTGGATTTTTGGGTTTAGGTTTAGGGTTTAGTTTTTAGGGTCTACAACATGTTGGTAAATTCTTTTAATAAACACTTAAATAAAACTTACAAAATAATTTTTGAAATTTTATAAAATGGTTAGGGTCTATGGTTTACGGTTTAAGGTTTAGGATTTGGGCTTTGGGGTTTAGGGTTTAGGGTTTAGGTTTTGGGGTTTAGGGTTTATGTTTTTGTGTTAGGGTTTAGGGTTTTGAATTTATGGTTTAGGTTTTGTAACACTTTAGTAAATTGTTCTAGTAAACACTTAAATAAAAGTTACAAAATTATTCTTAAACTATTATAAAATTCTTAGGGTTTATGGTTTACCGTTTAGGGCTTGGGGTTTACGGTTCAATGTTTTGGTTTTTGGGTTTTGGTTTTAGGGTATATGGTTTAAGGTTTATAACAATTTATTAAATTATTTTAACAAAAACATAAATAAAAGTTACAAAATGCTTTTATAAATGTTCTAAAATTCCTATGGTTTAGGGTTTATGGTTTATTTTTTAGGGTTTAGGGTTTAGGGTATAGGGTTTGGGGTTTATAGTTTAAGGATTAGGCTTTATAAAAATTTATTAAGAGCTTCCCCTTCTCTCCCCCTCCCATCACTCCCCCTACCAACCGTTCTCTCACTGCCTTCCCTCCCTCTCCCTCTCTCTGTCTCTCCCACTATCTCCCTATCTCAACCCCTCCCTCACCCTTCCTTTCTCTCTCTCACTCTCTCCCCCCATATCCCTCTCGTCATATCCATCCTTTTCTCTCTCTCTCTCCATATATCCTTTCCCTCCCACCCCTTCTCTCTCACCCACCTCCCGGTCTCTCTGTCCCTCTCTCTCCCCATTCCCCCCTTTCTCTCTCCCTCCCCCTCTCTCCCGCTTTCCCTCTCTCTCTACCTCTCCCTCCCCCACTCTATTCCATTCCCCGTATCCATCTTCTTCTCTTTGTCTCCCTCTCCCCATCTCAGTCTCTGTCCCTCTCCCCCTTCCACTCTCTGCTCCCATCCCTGTATCTCCCCCGACCTATCTTTACCTCCCGCTCTCCCTCACCCTATCCTCATCTCTCCGACATCTGCCACCCCTTCTCTCCCCCTCCCATCACTCCTCCTACCAACCCTTCTCTCTCCACCTCCCTCCCTCCCTCTCTCTCCCTCTCCCTCTCTGTCCCCATACCTGCCCCTTTGTCTCTCCCTCCATTCCTCTCTCCTTCTCCCTCTCCCTCCCTCTCCTCCTCCCTTACCCTTCCCCCTCTCCCTCTCTCTCTATCTCTCCCTTTTCCACTCGCTTCCCCTCTTCCTATCCCTCTTTTTCTCTCTCTCCCTCTCCCTCTCTCTCTCGCTCTCTCCTTCTCCCCTTCCCGCTCTTTGTTCCCCTCTGCCTCTCTCCGCCCACCTATCTATACCTCCCCCTCTCCCTCACCCTTTCATCCTCTCCTTCCTATCTCCCACGCCTTCTCCCCCCCTCCCCTTGCTCCCCCTACCCCCCCTTCTCTCTCTCCTTCCCTCCCTCTCGTCTCTCCCCATTCCTCTCTCTCTCTGCCTCCCTTGCCTCTCTCCTTCTCCTCTCCCTCCGTCTCTTCGCAACCATGCCCTCCTGCCGTCTCCCCTCTCTCTCTACCTCTCCCTCTCCAACTCTCTCTCCCTCTCCCACTCTCACACTCTCTCTCCCTCTCCCTCTCCACCTATTTGTTCCCCTCCCACTCTCTCACCCAACATATATCTACCTCACTCTCTCTCTCAACCTATCCTCCTCTCTCCTTGAATCTCCCAGCTCTTCTCTCCCACTCCCATCCCTCCTCCTACCACCCCTTCTCTCCCCACCTCCCTACCTCTCTCTCCCCCACTCCCACTCTTTATATCTCTCCCAATATCTCCCTATCCCCCTCTCTCCCTTTCTCTCTCCCTCTCCCTCTCCCTCTGTCCCCCCCTTTCCTGCCTCTCAGTCTCTCTCTCCCTTCCCCCCTCTTTCTCTCCCCCTTCCCCTCTTCCTGATCCTATCCTCCTATCTCTCTTTCCCTATTTCCCTTCCCTACCACACCTTCTCTCTTCCCATCACTCTCTTCCCCCTATCCCCATCCCTCCCCCTTTCTCTCTACCTCCATTCCTCTCTCCCTCTCCCTCTCCCTCACTCTCCCACTCCCTTGTCCATCCAACTCTGCCTCCCTCTCTCCCTCTCCCTCTCCCACTATCTTCCCCTCCCCCTATCCCCCTTCTGCTCTCTCTCCCTCTCCCCCTCTCACTCTCTCTCTCTCCCTCTCCCCCTCACCTCTTTGTTCCCCTCCCTTTCTCTCCCCCACTTATCTATACCTCCCCCTTCTCCTTCACCCTATCCTCCTCTAACCCACATCACCCACTCCTTCTCTTCCTACCATCACTCCCCTCCAACCCCTTCTCTCTCAGCTTACCCCTCTCCCTACCCCTCTCTACCCTCATCTATCTCTCTCTCCCCCTCTCCCACACTTTATCCTCCTCTCTCCCCCATATCCCACCCCTTCTCTCCCCCTCCCATCACTCCCACTACCACCACTTCTCTCTCTCTGTCCCTCCCTCTCTCTCTCCCTTTCCATATGTCTCCCCATCTCTCCCTTTTTGTCTCTCCCTCTGTTCCTCTCCCCTTCTTCCTCTCCCACCATCTCCTCCTCCCTTGCCCCTCCACCTGTCCCTCTCTCTCTTCCTCTCCCTCTCCCACTCTCTTCCCCTCCCCCTATCCCTCTTCTGCTTTCTCTCCATGCCCCCTCCCACTCTCTCTCTCCCTCCCCCCCTCTCTCCCCCCACATATATCTACATCCCCCTCTCCCTAACCCTATCCTCCTCTCTCCAAAAATCTCCCACCCCTTCTCTCCCCCTCCCATCACTCCTCCTACCATCCCTCCCTGTCTCTCTCTCTCCTTCTCCCTCTCTCTCTATCTCTCCCATTATCTACCTATCTCCCCCGCCTCTCTATATCTCTCCCTTCACTCCCCCCTCTCTTTGTCTCTATCTCTTCTCCTCTCCCTGACAGTATCCTCCTCTCTCTCTCTCCCTGCCTCCTTTTCCTACCACCCATTCTCTCTCCCCCTCCCTCCCCATCTCTCTCCACCTCTCTCCCCATACCTCCCCCTTTGTCTCTCCCTCCCTTCCTATCTCCCTCTCCGCCTCCCCTCTCTTTTCCCCTCCCTGTCTCTCACCCTAACTATCACTACCTCCCCCTCTCCCTCACCATATCCTCCTCTCGGCCCCATCACCCACTCCTTCTCTTCCCCTCCTATCACTACCCCTACAACCCCTTCACTCTCCCCCCCTCCCTCTTTCTCTCTCCCTCTCCCTCTCCCTCTCTCTCCCACTATCTCCCTATCTCCCCCTCCCCATCTCCCTTCCTCTCTCTCTCTCTCTCCCTGACCTGATCCTCCTCTCTCCACCATATCTCTCTCCTATTCTCCCTCTC
Organism: Pinus taeda; assembly: GCA_000404065.3. Taxonomy (NCBI): domain Eukaryota; kingdom Viridiplantae; phylum Streptophyta; class Pinopsida; order Pinales; family Pinaceae; genus Pinus; species Pinus taeda. The sequence goes on along the minus strand of APFE031425806.1, from coordinate 356 downwards.
CTACTCCCTCGCCCATCTCCCTCTCCTCCTCACTCTCTCTCCCTGCGTCTCTTCCCTCCCAACCCTTTTATCTCCTCGTCCCTCCCCATCTTTGTCTCCCTCTCTCTCCACAGCACTTCCCCTTTGCCTCTCCCTCCCTTCCTCTCTCCCTCTCCCTATCTCCCCCTCTCCTCCTCCCTTTCCCTTCCCCCTCTCCCTCTCTGTCTACCTCTCCCTCTCCCATTCTCTTCCCCTCCCACTATCCCTCTTCCACTCTCTCTCCCTCTCCCCCTCCCCCTCTCTATTCCCCTCCCCCTATCTCCCCCCACCTATCTCTACCTCCCCCTCTCACTCAACCTATCCTCCTCTATCCCCAA
>APFE031425786.1:12689-31671 GCA_000404065.3 Pinus taeda | reverse complement strand
TTGACAAATTCTGATTGAGATAGGCATCCTAATAGAGTATTGACCGCCTTTGCATTTGTTTCATATTTCTTCTTCTCAGCCGGATCTGTAGGAGTTGCTGATGGAAAAGTATGCCCCATATCTATTATATCCCAGACTTCTGTACCAAGATATTGAAGATAGGCAGTAACTCTTACCTTCCAATATACGAAGTTTGTCCCATCAAAAATCGGTGGCCTGATTGATGCTTCCCTCTCGTAGTTGCTCATGATAATAGATCTTCCTTCAAGCGATCAAGCTTCTCCTGAAGGACCTACTCTGATACCAATTGTTGGAAATAATACTGAGGGGGTGGGGGGTGAATCAGTATTATCAAATTCTTTTCAATATACCTTTCAGATTTATACTTTAATTTATTCTTCAGATATTGATCATTAGTTTGTATGTCAATACCATATAACAATGAGCAAGAACAAGAAAGACAAATAATCACACCAAGGAACACCAGATATAAGGTGGAAACCCAATGTGGGTGAAAACCACCTGCTGCAATATGTCTCTATCTTCTTTCAATTAGAAACTTCTTTTACAATGATTTTGTACTGGTGCAGTCCTTGACTAGTACGCAGGCTGCAACCTGCAGAGAGCTACAATCGTCTCTCGTTTTCCAGTCTCTCCTGGAAGGGAGCTACAACCCCCTTTGCTCTTTTTACTTCTTTAAGGACCACGTTTCATGAATTTTCAAACTGGATCCATGGACATCAAATAATCAACAAGTACATATGAATCAACCAAACTCCTTATACAATCAACCAATGAATCACCCAATTTCTCAGAATGTTGTAAACAGAAAGGAAATACCAATAAACTAAACCCAAAACTCTGCAGCAAATAGATAAAAGGTAGCCAACAAATACTTCAAAGAAAATTCCGCAACTTGACCAATATAAACCTGCGGATATCCGCAACTCTTCTGTGTCTAAACTACGCAGATCCGCACCTGATTTTTCTTGTGCTCTGCGTACTTTTGCTTAGATCCGCACCTGCACTATCTGTCTGACAGCGTACCTCTGCATTGTGTCTTCTTCTGTGCTGCGTACCTCGCACTACGCCTTCTGCTTCTCTGCGTACCCCACGCATTTCACCTTCTTCTTCGCTACGTACCCCGCACTGCGCCTTCTTCTGAGCTGCGTACCCCCGCACTGTGCTTTCTCCTGCACTGCGTACCCCCGCACTTACGCCGTGGATCGCCTGCAAACTTTTGATTAGGGCAAAATTAACAGTCCTCCAACGTGCCACAGTTAGTCAGATCCATAGATCTGTTCATGCGCCTGAGAGATCACGACCTATCAATAGATTCGCCTTAAGTTTTTTCCTTGATTTAGATCTAGCTTTTTAAAAACCAATCACCCAAAATTTCAAATCTTAAGATATTCAAATTTCACAAGTATCTGGCCAAGAGATCTCCTTTCCTTTTTATAGGCAAGCCTTTCACAATACCACAGTCCAAAACCATAATAACACAATACCATGAACCCAATACCTTGGATCAATATTTTTAGATGCAAAACCACGAACCAAAACCATAGGATCAAATATGTCGGGCTAAATACCATGGACCATTCATAAAGATTCCCACGTGCATGCGCTTTTCTGCATTGGAGAGAGTGAAATTGGGGTCCGCACCTTCTGAACGGAGCACCTGCGTGTATGTCCGCACGTCTTTCTCGGCGTACCTGCGGGTCCGCAGCTTCTCATAGGATCACCTGCGGGTATCTCTTTTTCCATGATTTTGAGTGCCTGAACTGAGATCTGCCACAAGAGAGAGTTGCCATCAAGTACAACACCTGTACCATAGAGCCAAACCAAAATCATAATGCCAACACTAACACTAACACAGCCTATGGACATGCATGTGAAATTTGACCCAGTGAAGAGAAACATGCTCTCCTTTCTTCTCTTTGAACTTCAACAAATAAGTCTTCCAATCTACACAAGGCATGCGGTTTGAAAAAACCTGGAATATGAGCATGATTTAAGGGAGTATACCTTGTAGATATGGGATTCATCTTGCAGTCACCAATTCAGTCACAAATAGAGTACTTTGAAATTGCATGAAACTGATTGGAGTCACCAGGTGGGAGGCTTCATCCTTCATGTGTCTGATCACTATCCACCATCAGCAATCAGGACTGATCCTCGTCATTCTTTCCCAGGGAAGATATGATTTTTCGTTCTCCAGCAACGGTGCCAAAAATGTTATGCCCTACAATTTCCTAGGCTGAGGAGGAGATCGAAAGAGGTAACCTCGAACCTACTTTCAGCTCAATAGCTAGCCCTATTGAGCCAGAGAGGGATATATCAAAGGATTTTTCAATGAACATATGAAAAGAGACAACTTTTAGGGTATATATAAGTTTGTTTTGAGTTCTTGTGAATTTAGGTTTTTTGGGTTTGCTGGACTAGGGTTTAGAACAAGTAATTAGGTCTAGGATTCAAGTATGTAGAAGAAAAGTATAATAGGAGCTAGATATCAGTGTGTTATGGCTCAATTGGAGTTTTTTTCAATGTATCATAGATTTGTGAGTTTGAAAGAGACTAATGAGCATGTAAAGACATGAATTCATTAGATTTAGAAGAAGGGAAACACAATTATGAATTTCACATAAACAAAGCTTAATTTCAAGATTCGTATTTACATAACTGCAAATAAAATCATAGGAATAACATAAATCATGTAAGGAGTGATGATTTATCCATTAAAACTGGTAGAAAGAAGAAACAAACACCAAAAATTCACTGAACTAGAATTCCTGAAATATAGCTGCAACTACTCCTGTATTAGCTGAAGAAAACATAAGTATACAAGCCTACTCCACAAAGTCCAACACTTCCCTCTGAAAGTGAAATGATACATATAGACTGAATTAGACCACTTCCCCACCTTCAGGAGTCAAATTCCAAGGTGGTGGAACTGATTCCAAGATTCTCTCAACCAACAGGTGAGAGTGAGAAGGTTAAACACAAACACTTCTTGTAGACTTTGTTTTGGAGTTTTCTTCCTTAATGAGGCCTATTAAACAAAAAAAACAACCTATCATGTCAATTTATTTATTCTTACATCATCTAACCTTGGAATACCTTCAATTACATCATGAATTTTGACTTTGACCAAGTCAAACTGAAAAACTAGGAAATTACACAGTGAAATTTTAAATAAAAACTCAGAAATTTGCAAAAGCGCAATGCGAAATTTGAGCCAACTTTTAGGTGCCTTCCTGAAGTCCAAATTGAGATCTTCAAGAATGGTAAACTATCCTTTCCTTATATTTTCCATAACACCTTGCATTTTTTAAAATGACCCATGGGAAGGCCTTCAAAAACGCATTCTCCCAAGGTGTCTCCAAAAGCATAACGCCTATCAAAAAGAGTGGCAGAATGATGATTTTTGACTCTTTTTCTCCTTTTTTTCAACACTTGAGCCCTGTCTGAGAAATATGATGAAATGATTTTTGAGAGGGGTCATCAGATTTCCAAAAATGTAAGAAACTTGTTATTTGGAGACCTGATGAAAAAGTGTAGGGTCAAAATTTTGGGTTTTTTCTGTAAACCTAGGGCTCAAATATGGAGACATATATCTATAAACATAAGGATTTTTGGAACACAGAGATATGTTTTCGTATATGAAGATGTTGGGAAGAATAACCTCTCTCAGTTTCTGGAAATGGATTTTAATTTGCTCGGAATCTGTGCCACAAAATCATGACTAAAACAGGAAATTAACTTGAAAAGTTTTGATTTTCTGGCATAGGTCTCCAAGAAAGTTGCATATCTCCCCATCTATGGTACATGTGTAAACACTGAAGGAGGTGTTTTTCCCTTGGTATATTATTGACAAAAATGTCTTCGACTTCTATCAATTTCATCTCCATTTGGTCAGAAACACACTTTTAGGCAAAACTGTCCCTGTGTGCCGCAAATGACCTCTTGATGAGTTTGTGAGGAACTGATCTCTTTGATGTTAGATGGCTAAAATATTCAAACATGTCATCCATTATTATGCTTCTTCTTGTCAGTGTGTGGTGCCTCTTCTTCCAAGGTGAAACCCTAGCTCACTAGGAGGAAGAATTAGGGTTTAGTTTTAGGAAAATAGGGGATTTGAGACAGTCTTGTAGATGGAGGGGAATGAAAGGGTTAGGGGCTTTCAAAATTATTGGGAAAATTTTGGATGGTTGGGATAGATCTTAGGGAGTGTAAGGAGGTGGAATTTATTAAAGAGTTATGGAAAGGTGCGAAAAATTCCAAAACACAGTCCTAGCCTAGAAATTTGCAAAAACGCAACATTGAGCTAGGGTTTAGGGAAAATGACGTGAAATGAAGGGAATGGGTATGATAAATGGTTGGGAGGGGTATATGAGGTATGTGAGGGGGTTATGGAACATAAAAACTATGATTTTCTCACTGCAATGAAGCAAACGAATTTGGAGACCAAAAGCACAGCGAAATCCTATGAGAGGGATTTTCACTGAGTTCTTCAAAATGAAGGATGCATAAGAGGTGCTAGATGTTTATTTACTTGCCAAGGAGATGATTAAACCTGTGAATGCTGAAATGAGACCCTTTTGATGCTTTGGATGGTCCTTTGTAGCTTAAAAGTTTATTTGTGCTTTAGTACTAGCATGACATCATATGTCCCTTTGAGAAATGATGAGATGAGGTATTGTACTACAACATTGTCTTATTTGAAATAAAACATTACCTTTACCTTTATTTTTCTTTCCCTAAGCTACTAACTCCCTTTACCCACTAACTCAAATGATGGACATGTTTCTATTTTGACATATGGTATCAGATGACACACGGAGTGAAACCCTAGGCCATGACCTAAAATGAGGAATTTAACCATTTCATGACCCAAGACACTTAAATGAAGATATGATACCTCGAAGAAGACAATGGCCATGATGAGTGATGAAAACCATGATTAAGTGAAGGGAGCAGTAGTGACCTAGACACAACAGCCAATGACCAAATTTTATTTTGAAACCTAATGAAATGATAAAATTTGACCTCAAGACCCTAAAAAAACCTTGTAAGAGAATATTTGATCACTGGTGACTGATATGACTGGTAGGCACTAAAATTGGTTCTAGCTGGGGATGGAAGCTCCTTGGAGTTGTCAAGAACACCGTAGACTAGGTAGCCTTATCCATTGGGCATGGAGTCAAAAACAAAAAAATCAAACTCAAAACTGAAAACTGACTCACTAACTAAACTGACTCGACTATAAAAGACATACTGACTAAAATTACTTATGGAAGTAGATCATTGAGATTTGAGGGCTTAAAATCCATATGATAACAGCACACATGCTGAAAATGCATATACAATCATGTGTAATGATCCCTCCATTGTAACCAATCCAGAAAATGGTTACTTATTTGAATCCTGCTCACACTTTCTTTGAATAGGCAGAAAAAACAAAAGATAGGTCACTCCAAGTGTCCACTGAACATATGTACATGATCCATAAATACAATAAAATTCATCTCCCTTGATGACTCAAGCAAATTAGTAAAAGGATCTTGAATAATCTAAAATGTTACCCTGTCTTGAAAGTCATAAGAAATACAACACCCTTCATTTTCCAATGCAAAATTTTTGTCAGGATGAAAATGTTCATTAAGCTTTTCATTCGCATTAGGAAAAAGGGAAGTTTGTTCTTGAAAATATGCATTTGAGGTAACCATATCATCAATAGAAAATATGTGCACATCCAAAGGATCCGAGACAATCTTCTCTTCTTCAAAAGACTCCTCATTTTCTTTACCTGGAGGAAGATCATCATGTGCATGAGGCTCTAAAACAACCTCTCCTTTATCCCTTCTCTCCTCTTCATCATCTACCTGCAATGTTTGATGACTATTCTATGCCATGATTACTGTTGTTCCTTAAGAAACCAATTTCCTGGCTGTAGAGAAATTGTGCCTAAGACATTAATAAATATTATTTATTGTCACTTATTTGTCACGTAGATATATGTTGTGTTCTCAAATGAAGGACCTGGAGACTTAGCTTTTTTACTCTTAATACATGTATAACCATAACATCTTAGAATGCCATTTGTTGCTAGATACAAATGATGAATGAAGAAATTTTGAAGGAAAAGTTAGAGATAATATGCTGATCTTTCACAGAAACTATTAGGCGTCACTTGGAAGAATTATGAAAATGAGAATTGAATCATAGAAAATATGTTGCTTAACACAGAAACTACTATTTGTGACCCTTGGAGAAGTTAAAGATAATATGATGGTCTTTCACATAAACTATTATCTATAACTTAGAAAGGAAGGTGGAAGCTTCAAGTATAGGAGCGCTCTTTTAAGGAATTTTAACTTTATCTAAATAAGCAAATAAAGACCTGCAGCTTCATTACTATACTTGAAAGAAGAAAACATAAGATGACACATAACAGAGAGGGCTACAAAATTATACCCAACAATTCATGGAAACTTCTGATTCTTTCATTAATCAACAATTATATCAGGAATACAGTGGCCTAGTCTCTGGGTTCTTCAAAGTTCGAACTATTTCTTTGTAAATTTTCCTCTTTTTATACACTGTGGAACAGTTGTTGATTTTTGAAACTTCCCAAATTTTTTAACTGTTTCTCTAACTATATGAAGTAAAAACTATTACATAATTTTACAGAGGATAAAATACACCTCAAAGAACATGAAATAACAGGAACATAACTGAATTCAGAAGGGGGCGATAACTATTGGTTTGCTCTGTTAATCCGCTGCCAAATTCCTCTGTAAATGCCCTAATGATGTTTAATTCTCTTTAGCTATAATGAACTGTGTTGACTTGTGTAAACCTAGTCTTACACATGTACCGAGAACTGTGTCTTTAATGATCTTCCGAGTCAAACTTTTAATCCATAATGGTTAAGGCCCCTTTCATAAATCCCTATGCGGAATGATTTATTAAACCCAACATAGATTAACCCTTAGTCCCATTCACTTATCGAGACTCAATCAACCCTTCTAAACCTTCAATATCCCTTTTATTTACCCAAATATATATATGCTCGCTTAAGTCACTCCTTAACATAGGTTATACCATGGTCTTTACCTGTAAACTGTTATATCTGCGCTAAATTCATTATAAACCATCTATAATAAACATATCCATAAAGCATGCATAACATACCTTTTCCGCACTTTTCAAAGCCTCTACACAGTTCTCTAGGCAGCAGATTTGCCTGATAGATCCCCACTGTAGATTTGCGCTTTTTGGATCCGACAGTCTATAAAGATTTCAGGTGGGACATAAGCCCGGAGAATACCCACCCGAAATGGGCGGTTTTCTCTCTCCACCTGGCTGCTACGTGTCGAATGATAAGTGGAATCGGGTGAGCTCCACTGAAAATAGCTTACCATTTTAACTCCACCCAAAATCCCACTTGTAATTTTAAATCCACCCTTGGTATGCCTCGTGGACCTGCCGGAGTTATAAAATGCGATATAAATAATTTCAGGTCCAGATTGCCATTGCAAATCACAATCGGCATAAGTCATATACATATATAACCGTTATGTGATGATTGCGGACCTGACGGGAGAGTTAAACATAATATATGTAATATTGAGTCTGGCCATCGCATATCGCAATCGATAGAACCCATATATATATAAAGGCGCTCTATGTTATTGCGGACCCGCTGGCATTATAAATGTAATATATATCTTTTCAGGTCTATCATTGCAAATCACAATCGGTGGAACCCATATACATAGCTCTGTGGTGCAGCAAACCCAACAAACTTTATAAGGCGTAATATATATATTAATATATATATATTATATATATATATATATTATATATATATATATATAATTTCAGGTCTAGACCTTTAACTTTAACACTTGTTTCCTTTGCGAATCTGATATATTTCTTTGTTTCTTTCTTGTTTCAATATGCACACACACACACACACACACACACATATATATATATATCGGGTCTAACTCCATATAACCGTTTATATAGTGATTTGTATAGCAACCTTGGCTACTCCTGGGCCGATTCTTTTACAATTCTTTTAGCGATTCCTCTATGCCATTATCACTTCTTCATCTTTCTTTTATCTCTTATTTTTGAAGTATTTTCAAGTGATTCTTGAATGAAAAATGATTATTATAAATAATAAAAATGCATGTTACAACAATTACATTGTCTAAAAACTCCACACATGCCAGTTCAAAATTACGATTTGCATGAATTTGCTCTTGGAATAGTGTTTTAGATCCTTGTTCATGCATTTCATCATAAACCTCATCTTGGTCTTCACAAACCTGATCTTGAAATAAAAATCCAAAGAAAGAACAATCGGAAACAACAAATGAATGACTATCTTCATACCTTTCATTAAAAGACTGACAAATTTGCTCCAAAGATTCATCAAATTCATAGGATGGAACATCACTATCATTCATAAGCATCATTTCTTCATTAAAACAGGGCCGAACAGTCTCTTGTTCTTCTGAAATGTCTACAACCTTTTTGATTTTATCATTGGAGTCCTACTTAGTTTCACTTTCATCCAAGGGACAAAACACCTGCTCTTCTAGGTGATGGAAAGTGTTATCATATAAAGCCTCAAGGATCTCTTCATCCATGAACTCTTCATCACCATAAACACTTTCCAAATGATGAATAAAACCTTGAAAATGCTTGCAACAGTCTTTTACCAGCGGTAAAGATGGATGTTCTTCTTTAAATTTCATAAAACATCATATGAAAATCAGCAAGTGAATAAATACAACCAGGTGGAAAATCTTCATATCATGATCTTGCTTGTTCCTCCAAGGTGGCCATGAACATTTTCATTAGACAATGTTTTAGCCACTTTTAGGTGCCTTCTTAAATTCGAAATTGAGATATGAGAGAACGGTCAACTAGCCTTTCCTGTCTAGTTTCCATAACACCTTGTATTTTTTAAAATGACCCATGGGAAGGCCTTAAAAAACACATTCTCCCAAGATGTCGCCAAAAGCGCAGCGCCTGTCAAAAAGAGTGGCAAAATGATGATTTTTGACCCTTTTTCTCCTTTTTATCAAAATTTGAGCCATGTTTGAGAAATCTGATGAAATGTGTTTTGACAGGGATCATCAGATTTCAAAAATGTAAGCCACTTGCCATTTGGAGCCCTGATGAAAAAGTATAGCGCCAAGATGCTGTGCTTTTGGCAGGGTCAAAATTTTGGGTTTTTCTACAAAACTAGGGCTCAACGATGGAGCGATATCTCTCTAAACATAAGGATTTTGGGAAACAGGAGAGAGGTTTTTGTAGATGTAGATGTTGGAAAGAATAACCTCCAAATGATGAATAAAACCTTGAAAATGCTTGCAACATTGTTTTACTAGCAGTAAATATGGATGTTCTCCTTTAAATTTTTCATAAAACATCATATGAAAATTAGCAAGTGAATAAATACAACCAAGTGGCAAACCTTCATACCATGATCTTGCTTGTTCCTCCAAGGTGGCCATGAACATCTTCATCAGACAATCTTCAGGAAATTGAATTTGTAGCCTATGTACATGCATGTGAAATTTGACCAAGTGAAGAGTAGCATGCTCTCCTTTCTCGTCTTTGAACTTCAACAAATAATTCTGCCAATCTACACAAGGCATGCGGTTTGGAAAACCTAGAATATGAGCATGATTTAAGGGAGTATACCTTGTAGATCTGGGATTCATCTTGCATCAATTAAGTCGTCAATTCAGTCACAAATGGAGTACTTTGAAATTGCATGAAATTGATTGGAGTCGCTAGGTGGGATGCTTCAGCCTTCCCGTGTCTGATCAGTGTCCACCATCAGTAATTAGATCTAATCCTTGTCGTTATTTTCTAGGGAAGATATTATCTTTCATTCCCTGACCACGATGCTAAAAATGCTATCCCCTACAATTTCCTCAGCTCAGGAGGAGATCGAAAGAGGTAACCTCAAACCTACTTTCAGCTCAATAGCTAGCCCTACTAAGGTAGAGAGGGATCTCTCAAAGGATTTTTCAATGAATATATGCAAAGAGACATGTTTTAGGCTAGATTTATAAGTTTGTTTTGAGTTCTTGTGAATTTAGGTTTTTTGGGTTTGTTGGACTAGGGTTTAGAACAAGTAATTAGGTCTAGGCTTCAAGTATGCAGAAACAAGTATAATAGGAGCTACACATCAGTGTGTTATGGTGAAATTGGAGTGTCTGTCAATGTAGCATAAATTTGTGAGTGTAAAAGAGACTAATGAGCACGTACATACATGAATTCATTAGCTTTAGAAGAAGGGAAACACAACTATGAATTTCACATAAACATAGCTTAATTTCAAGATTCATGTTTATATAACTGCAAATAAACTCATAGGAAGAACATAAAGCATGTCAAGGGTGATGATTTATCCATTAAAACTTATAGAAAGAAGAAACAAACACCAAATACTCACTGAACTAGAGTTCCTGAAATATAGCTGCCACTGCTCCTATATTAGCTGAAGAAAACATAAGTAAGCCTGCTCCACAAAGTCCAACCCTTCTCTATGAAAGAGAAATGATACATATAGACTCAATTAGATCACTTCCCCACCTTCAGGATTCGAATTCCTAGGTGGTGGAACTGATTCCAAGATTCTCTCAACCAACAGGTGAGAGTGAGAAGGTTAAACACAAACACTTCTTGTAGACTTTGTTTTGGATTTTTCTTCCTTAATGAGGCCTATTAAACAAAAACAAAAAACCTATCATGTCCATTTATTTATGCTTACATCATCTAACCTTGGACTACCTTCAATTACATCATGAGTTTTGACTTTGACCAAGTCAAACTGAAAAACTAGGAAATTACACATTGAAATTTTAAATAAAAACTCAGAAATTTGCAGAATCGCAGCGCCGACTTTGAGCCCACTTTTAGGTACCTTCCTGAAGTCCAAATTGCGATATGAGAGAATATTCAACTAGCCTTGCCTGTCTGGTTTCCATAACACCTTTCATTTTTGAAACTTACCCGTGGGAAGGCCTTCAAAGCTCATTCTCCCAAGGTGTCTCTAGAAGCGCAGCGCCTGTCAAAAAGAGTGGTAGAATGATGAATTTTTACCCTTTTTTCTCCTTTTTCTCAAATTTGAGCCCTATTTGAGAAATATGATGAAATTTGTTTCGAGAGGAGGTCATATTCTTCCAAAAATTTAAGCCACCTTTCCTTTGGAGCGCGGATGAAAAAGAGTAGTGCCAAGGCGTTGCGTTTTTGGCGGGGTCAAAATTTGGGTTTTTATGCAAAACTAGGGCTCAAAGATGGAGCGATATTTCTTTAACCATACAATTTTTTGGAAATAGGAGAGAGGTGTTTGTAGATAAGTGTTATGAGAAGAAAAATTTCTCTCCATTTATGGAATTTAATTTTCATATGCTCAGAATCTGTGCCACAAAAGCATGACTAAATCAGGAAATTAACTTGAATTTTTTTGATTTTCTGACATAGGTCTCCAAGAAAGTTGCATATCTCCCAATATATGATACATGTGTAAAAAATGTAGGATTTTTGTATCCCTTGGTATATATTGACAAAAACCTCTTCCACTTTTGTCAATTTCATCTCCATTTGGTCAGAAACACACTTTGAACCAAAACTGTCCCTGTGTGCCGCAAATGACCTCTAGATGAGTTTGTGAGGTACTGATCTCTTTGATGTTAGATGGCCCAACTCTTCAGACATGTCATCCATTATTGTACTTATTCTTGTTAGTGTGTGGGGCCTCTGCTTCCAAGGTGAAACCCTAGCTCACTAGGAGGAAGAATTAGGGTTTAGTTTTAGGAAAACATGGGATTTGAGATAGTCTTGTAGATGGAGGGGAATGAAGGGGTTAGGGGCTTTCTAAATTCTTGGGAAAATTATGGGTGGTTGGGATATATGTTAGGGAGTGTAAGGAGGTGGAATGTTTTTAAAAAAGCGAGGGAAAGGTGTGAAAATGTCCAAAACATAGTCTTAGCCTAGAAATTTGCAAAAACGCAACATTGAGCTAGGGTTTAGGGGAAATGAAGGGAATGGGTATGAGAAATGGTTGGGATGGGTATATGAGTTATTTGAGGGGGATATGGAACATATAAAATAGGATTTTTCCCACTGTAATGAAGCAAAATAATTTGGGTACCAAAATCACAACGAAACCCTAAGAGAGGGAGTTTCACTGAGTTCTTCAAAATGAAGGATGCATAGGAGGTGCCAGATGTTTATTTACCTTCCAAGGAGATTCTTAAACTTGTGAATGCTGAAATGAAACCATTTTGATGCGTTGTATGGTCCATTGTAGCTTTAAAGTTGATATTTTCTTATTAGTGGCATGACATCATATGTCCCTTTGAGAAACGATGAGACGAGGTAGTGTATTCCAGCATTGTCTTGTTTGAAATAAAGCATTACCTTTACCTTTATTTTTCTTTCCCTAAGCTGCTAACTCCCTTTACCCACTGACTGACATGATGGACATGTTTTTGTTTTGACATATGGCATCATGATGACACATGGATTGAAACCCTAGACCATGACCTAAAATGAGGAATTTAACCATTTCATGACCCAAGACACTTAAATGAAGATATGATACCTCAAAGAAGACAATGACCATGATGAGTGATAGTAAGTAAAGGGAGTAGCAGTGACCTAGACACAACAGCCAGTGATCAAATTTTATTTTGAAACCTATTGAAATGATAAAATTTGACCTCAAGAACCTAACAAAACCCTGTAAGAGCATATTCAACATGCTTAGAGCCATATTCATAATGGTTCGATTCTTCCTTATAGCCAATCAATTTTTTGTGGAGTATAACATGTGGTAAATTGTCTCTTAATTATGTGATACTGACAAAACTCCACAAAATAATTTAATGTATATTCACCATCTCTATGAGGTCTTAAAACTTTAATATACTTTCCAATTTCCTTTTCAACCATAATTTTTAAATTTTTTAATACACTAAAAGATTTAGACTTCTGTTTTAGAAGATAAACCCAAGTTTTTTACCGTAATCATAAAAAAATCAAAATTAAATACTACTAGCCAATGATGGTGTTTTCATTGATCTACACAAATATGTGTGTACACTCCCCAATGTATGTTTCACACTATATGAAGCTCCAGATAAAAAATTCTCTTTGTGATGCTTTTCAAGTATACAACACTCACATGAGCTTGTTAGTTGTTGAATATTGGATATCCCTTTCACCATCTGATTCTTTTAAATAAAATCTAGACCACCAAAATATAAATGACCATATCTCAAATGGCATAACAAAGATCCATCCAAACCCTTAGTTTTATAAGCATTCAAGGAGGGAGGGAGTTCATTTTTTATTTTAAGTGGAAACATCCTATTCTTTTTCATCTCTACCCTTGCTATTAGTTTCTTACTTGGATACTTATCAATGATTGTACACACCGTGTTCTTGAAGAAAACTTTGTACCTTTTATCAATTAGTTGTCCAATGCTAAGCGTATTACAATTTAAACTAGGTACATAATACACATCATATGTTTTTCTTCTTTCACCATTTCTAGTATAAAGAGAAAACACTCACCTTTAACACATAACTTATTATTGTTGCAAAAGTTTACCTCGCACTGAACACTAATTTCAAGAATGCAAAACAAACATATGTTTCCATTCATGTTAATTTTGCACCCACTATCCAAAATCCAAATAGCACTTGAACTTTCTTGAGTCACATGACAAGTAAAAAACACAGGTTTCTGATTATCTTTAGACTCATTTGTAATGTGTTCAGACTGTTTGTCAGCATCCACTTGCTTCTTCGGGCACGTGCTAACAAAACGACCATATTTTTTTGCAATAATAACATTATATATTAGACTTATCATACCTAAAATTTTGTTTATTGATAGGCTCTACTATTACTTCCCCTTAAATTAAAAGGGTGCTACTAAGATTTCTCCTTAGATTCAAAATTATTTTCATTGCCTCTTTAATCAACAATTTTTTCTCCTATTCCTCTATTACTCGACCTTTCTTTGCCTCTTCCTTTTGTGACTTGCAGTCTCTTCCTTTAGTGACTTGTATTGGGTCAAGAAAAATGTATGTTTTCTCCTTATAAATAGCTTTATTTAGCACTCATCCTCATATTATTATCTTTGTTTATGGATAAACGTAGAGGAAATAATAGCTAAAGTTGGGTAAAAGTAATTAGTAACAAATTAGATGAATCTAAGAAGGAAAAACTGACTTTTACTATCTTTATGTGCAGAAGACGCGAATTTGACGATGTTTTTTCAATCAATAGAACAACAACATCTCATAAAGGAAAACGAAAACGTCAGAGGCAACGTAGGACAAAAGAAGATCGGGTAGGCCGGTGTTATTTTATGATGGAATCAGATGAAGTATTGCGAAATCCTCAAGATCAGGAATTGGATGATGGTTGTTCAATCGACAGAACAACAACATCTCATAAAGGAAAAAGACAACGTCAGAGGCAAAGCAGGACAATGGAAGACTAGGCAGACCGATGCTATTTTATGACAGAATCAAATCGAGTATTGTGAAAGATTTTATCTATTTACTTTTCTAAAATGTTAAATATAAGGCTGAAAGGGAAACCGCACGACTAGTTCAGAAATTCACAGTTTGTAATTATTCTTTTGGACATATAATATTGTTACCTTGGTGATGTTGTAACTTTGTTACTTCTTTTAATGAAGAAGCCTCCGTTTAAATCATAATTATATTCTGAGTATCTCATAGTGGAGACTTATGGTGACTCTGGGCCCGGTCAAGAGAAGATCTACTACTTCACCTATGCTATAATGTTTTCTATTTATTCTTTATTGTTTTTTAATGTTAAGTTAATATCATTTTGATTACCGTGAGGATTTTCGATTTCGATTTAGATTCGTTGTTCATTCGAGATTCAGATTTAGCCGTGTGTTATATATGAGTAATTATTTTGATTGAGTTGTTTATGTTAGTTCCAACATTAGATCACTGATTCATTCCAAGTAATGTTATCTTAGATTTCAGAGATAGAATTGATTGCTTTCTGTAGTATGCTCATATAGTTATTTGTTGTTCAGATATCATTTGTTGTTCTATTTTCAATTTCTATTCAATTATCAATTGTTGTTCAATTAGCACTAGTAGAAAATTGTGAAATTAATGACTAGATGACTAAAAATGTTAGTCACCACAACGTTTCCAAGTGAAATACTACCAAAAATCAGTAATATTAAGAGACCCAACTAAAAATGACTAACATAAATGAGTATTTTAGTCACCCGTTAAAATATACGACTAGCTAATAAGTAATACTACTAGAAATTACTAACATAAATGACTAATTTAGTCTAGGAAAAAAAATATGACTACCTAACAAAAACTACAATAATATGAATTAGTCATTTATGTTAGTCATTTTAATTGCGTCACTTCAACAATCTAAAATTACAAGTAATAGGGGATTCAAAGGTTGTTTTAGATTGGGTGAAAGGTTATACTTCCTTGTACACTTCTTTATTGGATCAAAGGATGGTTAAAATTATGGAGCTTATTAGAATCTTTAGGGTCATATCATTTGATCACATTCACAGGGAATCCAATTCAAAGGTTGGCAAATTATCAAAAAGGGGAGTGGGCCAACACATCCTTTTGCAACACGACATGACCACCTATATATGTTGCAACAACCTTTCCAACTTATTTAGTTGGTTTCACATATATTTCACATTTTTTCTTCATCTTGCAAAGTGGTAGTGCTAAGGAGAAGGTATGAACTTTGATCAAAGAATGTTCACTTAGTACCACTACCAAATTTCCTTCATGCAACTTGCATGATGATAAATGGATGGCATTTGAATGTTACAAACGTGTAACTAGTCCACATTCAACTTTGTTGTCTTCATTGTCTTTAGTAACAACGACAAGTTTGAATATTTCCTTTATTTATCATCGCAAACACATAACTCTTTGTTGTCCCAAACATAGTTAATATTGTTGGTGTATGATCTCTTAATTGTGGAATGGTCTCTTGATGATGATAACGAACTCTCAATCTCCAATGCTCATGAATACTATGAATGAATGATCTAATGCCTTACTTGTATAGACAATTTATGATTCATTTTCTATTTTTTTGTGCCATTGTATATATTCTTCACTAGCATCTCATGCTATATGGTTCATTGAGAATGCTTTATCTTTCATTTTTCAAGTATAATTTGGTTGCATGAATAAGCATAGTTGTGTAATTAAATTCATTCAAAATTTGTTAATAATTCATGGTGTGTTGGACTATTCGCACACTTATCCCTGACCTTTTACTTTGAGAGTGAATAGTGTCAAATCACTAGTCTTCGTTAAGGAAATTCCTTCCATTACTCAATGACCTAGCTTAGCTCGATATTTAAGGATTCCCCCATAGATAAGGATATCCTTCTTGTAGTATAAAGAGAGAGAAGACCACCAAGGTGACATTAGGTGGATTTCTTGATGGGTGGGGTCAATACTCTTTTTTTCTATGAGATTGTTTGAGTGGAGATACAATTTAGAAAATGCTTACAAGAAAATTAGTTTCCTTTATTTCCATCACCTAAACTACTTCCAAGAAAATCATGTGCTTTTAATAAAATCTAATTTTGATAAATAATTAATTCAATAAAATTAAAAAAATAAGATTATTATTATATTTGTTATTTTTTTTGTATATGAGAGAATAGACAACTATATCATGTTTGTACTTAAGGATCAATTCTATCCACTACCACAATCACCTCCAATGTATCCACATTGCCTCACATGTGGCACACTGAGCTAGTTGAATTTTAAACCAATTACATCATAAGAAATGCCTTAACAACTCATTCTATCATCAAATAATCTACACCATGGGGCAAATTAAAAATAACTTTTAATGTTAAAAAATATAGCCGATTTGTTTTATTTGAAGATCAATTTTAACATCTAATTTGAGAAAACTCCGCAAAATAAAATTTAATGTGAAAAATGTTAAGAAAAATAAAGTTGGGGTGGATTATAAAAATAAAAATAAGTAAAGTGAAATACAAAATTAATCTAACTATAATTATAATCAATAATTCAATCATATTACTCCTAATTTACCAAGTGTCAGAGGCATAAAATCTCGTCATATACAAACCTTTTCTAAAGTGAAAAGAGATTTGATCCCCTCTACCCTTGGTGCCCTTGGTAAATCCAAAATTAAGATAGATCCAAGCTAGTTTTATATCAATTTATGTAATTTAAAGTAAATAATTACTATTTTAATGAAAAGTTACTTTCAAAAATATTTATAATTTCCTCAATTTTAAAATAAAGCCAGCCTAATTCCATCTTAACTCCGGATCTATCAAGCGATGAGAGGGATCACGTCTCTTGAGGTGCAAACCTCTTTTTTGAGTGCAAAACTTGAGGAAAGGTTTGTACCTCAAGAGATTTGATCCCTCTAGGTGCTTGATAGATCCAAAGTTAAGATGGATCTAGGTTGGTTTCAGTCATGTGCGGCCAAAGAAAATATAACAAACATATGATTAATTTTATCAATAATACGTAAATTCATATAATATTAATATAATCATTTTAAATATGCTAATATGTCTCAGATTAATCTGTGTATTTAATTTTAAATTTGCTTAGTTGCCTCAGTTTGTTGTGATGATAATAACATTAATGATGGAAAATGATGAAATATAAATTTTGAATGTAAAGGGACATTGTAATAGTGTTGAATGATAGAAAATGTGAATAATAAGAATATATTCAATTACAAATAGTCTTTATTGTGGTTAATCTAAAACTATTTTCTTCTATTATTCTTATTGTCACCCTTTTTACTTTTGTCATCTTTTCATATTGATTGTCATATTTTCATATCGATTCTATGAAAAGGATAGTTTAAACCATAAACCATTTAAATCTTTAGCTCAATCTATTGTAGTAAACATCATTCCTTGTCTCTCCTCTCCAAAATTAATAGGTTTAATTACTATAACACAAAAATCAATGTACATTGTCAATAATTTTTTGTGGTTACATTGAAATCAAAGCACAATGTTAATCCAATCACTTTAAAATTAATGTACCATCATATATCCAATTACATCAAAACAAAAATCCAAATTTACACTAAAATTAATGAATCTAATGCAAGCAATTAAATAAGATTAGAAAACAACATTTACACTAAAATCAATGCATCTAATGAAAGCAATCAAATAATATTAGAAATAAATATTTACACTCAAATCAATTCATCTAGTGCACGTAAGGAAATTGGATTATAAACCAACATCTACACTGAAATTAATGCACCTAGTGCAAGTAAGCAAATAGGATTATAAAGAAACATCTACATTGAAATCAATGCATCTTGTGCAAGCAATCAAATAGGATTAGAAATCACCATCTACATTGAAATCAATGCATTTAGTCCAAGAAATCACCATCTACAATGAAATCAATGCATCTAGTGCGAGCAATCAAACATTATTGGAAATCAACATATACATTGAAATCAATGCATCTAGTGCAAGAAATCAAATAGGAATAGAAATCACCATCTACATTGAAATTAATGCATTTAGTGCAAGCAATCAAATAGGATTATAAATCATATACATTGAAATTAATGCATTTAGTGAAAGCAATCAAATATCATTAGAAATCAACATCTACACTAAAATCAATGCATCTAGTGCAAGAAATCAAACTGGATTAGAAATCACCATCTACACTGAAACCAATGTATCTGTTTGTGTCTCCCTCTCCCTCTTTTACCCTTCTCTACCTCTCTCTCTTTTTATTCCTCCTCTCCCCTCTCTTTCAGTTTATCTCCATCTCTCCCTTGTCACTCCCCCTATCGCTCCACCTCTATAACTTTATGTCTTTGTTCTTACCTCCCATATATATAGAGTTAA
>APFE031425786.1:0-12210 GCA_000404065.3 Pinus taeda | reverse complement strand
ATTATTTACCATACCTTTGGAGTAAATATAAAACAAATCTTATTTATTTACCATATTTCTGGTTCATTTATATTTTTATTTATTTACCATAGCTCTTCTTTTTACTATTCGTAAACCTCTTTATATTTTAAATTTATGTTCTGCTTATACATAATTAATAATTAGATTGATTTTTAAATTGGGGTGACATTAGATTAACAATGTTAAATGTTAAATATTAACGTTTATATTACTTTTATGTTTACATTTACAATTAATTTTACATATTTACCTTTTTACATGATATCTACCCCATGGGGGCAATAATTATTTTATCTTTAATCTCAAATTACAAATAACTTTGAAAAATACATATAAATAACCAAAAACAATTTTATATTAGTTAGATTAAAATAAATTTCAATTAATTGAAAGTTAAAATAATATTATTTGAATGAAAAGTTGCTTTCTATTTTCAAAAAGAGTAAAGGGATTTGTAATTATTTTATTTAAACTTTGAATTACAAATAATTTAATAATTTAAATTACTGTCAATTTGGGGTTTTGGGTGATTTTTCCCTAAACCGTAGGGGTTATAGATCATCTTTCCTTGATAATTGGAAATGTAAAGGCATCGTTTTACCTATGGCACCTTTTCTACCAGGCTAACACCTATCCAAATCTCTGGGAAGATAAAACTGATCCACATCATGCAGTTGGATTTTTAGTGGATCCATGTGTTTGGTGCCCTTGGCATTGAACTAGTCACAACTAGTTGGGAACTAGAGAAAGAGAGATGCAATGCGCTGCTGAAACCTGGAAAAAAAACTAATAGGTTTTAGATTTGAAGTTCCTTGTAATGGAGACATGGTGGGTGCTTCAGATGTTGGTTACATGTCAGGGAGTTCAAACCACCACTGACAGATCAATGGATGTCAAGGTTTATTCGAAAGTCAGTCTTTGACAAAGTTGAGGAAACCTTCGGATCCTATGCTCAATTACTCTCACATTGTTTTTGAGGTAAATCAAGAGGTTTATTCGAAAGTCGGTCTTTGACAAAGTTGAGGAAACCTTCGAATGCGATGCTCAATTACTCTCACATTGTTGTTGAGCTAAATCAAATATTCATCTTGCAGAATGATTGATCCAATAATTACTCCCTATGGCAAAGGTCAACTATCTTGCTTCTACTGTGCTAGATCTGGTGAGTAACTCTTAACAAAGTGTGAAAAAACATTTCATAATTAATTTTAGTAACTCTTAACAATGTGTGAAAAAGCATTTCGTAATTAATTTTAGATTTTATGGAGTATTTCCATGTTAATTTTTTTTTATTAGAGTATGTTTTTCATCTATATCTAGAAGATGTGTCTTCAAAACTTCGACCCAAAAACCCATTATTCTTTTTCACTTAAATGTGTTATTTTTTTTTGGTTGAATTCAATTTGCAGAATGCAACTTTAGCAGCCATGGCCAGACACTTAGGAAAGCATGGCTTAAAGGTTTATCAGGTTGCTTCTTCAGTGGTAAATCCCATAACAATTCAAGAATTTTTAAAAATAATATTTGAACATTTTAAATGTAATCCCTACATTGATCGCAAAGGAAACCCAGTAAAATTGTTGAAACAATTGACCTGTGTTAATACTATGGAGAATTATGGGCAAGCTCTAGACACATCGGTTAATTCACCAAACAACATAAGTTGTAACGATACTCTATGTTTCTTACTCAAAATTTTGATGAATATAAGTGGAATTTGAAAAGTTAAAAATTTACTCATGTAAATTTTACTTTTACTCTTGTAAAAAAAACTACATAAAATGAATCATAGCAAACTGATACAGCGGTTAATTCACCAAACAACGTAATTTGTAACAATACTCTGTGTTTCTTACTCAAAATTTTGATGAATATAAGTGGAATTTGAAAAGTTAAAAATTTACTCATGTAAATTTTACTTTTACTCGTGTAAAAAAAACTACATAAAATGAATGATTGCAAACTGATAGTCATATTGCAGATAGCGGGGTTATCAAGATCATCTACAAAAATATATGTTACAGCAATTGAAGCACCTGGAAAATATCTACGAGCCATATGCATTCTACCAAGGAAGGTGAATTATGTGCAATGAAGATGAAATACAAATTTATTGGTGATGTATTGTTTTAAACATTTTGACTGGTAATCAAGCAACATACATTAATATTTTTTTAATATATTTGTGTAGATTTGATACAATTCTCAAAAATTGTTTCAAGAGCTCTCTGAAGATGAATGAAACCTTTGAAGATGAATGAAACAATTTCAGATTTGATGTGAAGATGAATGAGACACTTTTGGATTTGATGTTAATATTATCGAGTTGAAAAATTACATCGGAGATATTCATATTCCCTGACTTGGTTACTATATATTAAATGGGTGAATATGTATTAGTGGATCACAATGGTTGCAATGGCCGTGAAGACATCTATTTTCACTTCACTGGTTTCACTATTTTTGGGAGAGTGATGGGGGTTGTTGGAGCAGAAAGTTGTCTAGATATAAATGGAGGTATTGCCAATGTGAATGTTGAACTCATTTCCACCAGAAATGATCTCATTAATGATGTGTTTACGTCGCAGGGAAGCAGTTACACATTTACAAATATTACTCCAAGGAAATATAGGTTGGTTTCTTCCCATCATGAATACATAAACTTCATGAATCCTCTAGCAGTATACAAATATCAGGTAATATCAAATCCCACTACATTTTTTTGCAAAAAGGAAAGGCCATGATATTTTTCTCTCTTTGCCTCCATTTGATATGCATAATAAGTTTGGAGATTCCTTAAGTATGAGTGTCTAGAGGACACAGTAACCCTCCATGAAATCAAATGTGAAGAAGTGGAAAGAGCGGGCTCTGTGAGCCAATTGTTAAATAGAGGAAGAAGATACAAGGTCATACCTAATGTCAATCCTAGCTAGGATGGTGCTATGCATGATGTACAATGATTGAGGTTTATAAAGTATATTTTATGTAATATTCTCTTTCAAATACATGATTCTCATGTTCTCTTAACAATTATCCAAAGAGGCTCTCGAGAGATGGAGTTGGGCTTTGGAAATATGGTAGTAGATGACATCTTTTATGTCCCAAGTTATGATATGGATGGCTTATTTGTTTCTCAGGGTAACTATTTTAGGTGTTCATGTATACCTTTATTCAGATGATGTCCATGAGGTGAAGTGCCCTCAAAGAAGCTCCTTGGCCAAATCAAGTGCTTTGTCATGCAATATCTAATGCATATGGGAAATTTGCTTTTAATTTTATTCCATGTGGAAAATAAAGGTTGTTGCAATTCTACAAGGGTGAGAATAAAATATTTGATGTTTCACTTCCATCTATAGAGGTTATTATTGAGGACAGTCATGTTAATATATCTTAGCCATTTCAGGTCACAGGTTTCTCAGTTGTAGGACTTGTGGTGACTTATGAAGGAGTTTGTTTTGAAGGTGTTAAAATATTAGTTGATGGACGAGAAAGAGCTACAATAGATGTCCAGGGATATTACAAACTTGATCATGAAACATCAACATGCTACACAATCAAGGTTGAGAAGGATCACTTTGAGTTTAGTAGTTTGGAGAATTTCATGGTTGTGCAAAACATGGCTTCAATCCCAAAGATAGAAGCAACACATTATAATATTTGTGGTTCCCTTAAATTAGTGACATATGGATATTATGGCAAGTGTCAAGTTGGCTTTACACATGGGCTAGACAATGTTAAGCCTCAACTAAATAGGATTGATGATATGGGAAACTTTTGCTTCGAGGTTCAACCATGTTAATATCGAATATCCCCACTAACCACAACAACAGAACGTGATTCTGGTCTTCAATTTTCACCATCACATGTTGATGTGACAGTAACTAGACCAATTTTTGGCATTGAATTTATAAAGGCCCTTGTTAATATCTGTGGATCGGTGATATGCAACGAAGGATGTGACTCCTCGATTTCTATATCACTTACTTCTCTTGTTGTTGAACTCTAGGTTCAGAGAAGCTTAACTCTTTAATTTTAACAAATGAGAGTAGTGACTTCATATTTGAGAAAGTCCTACCTGGTGCATTGCGTCTTGAGGTAAAACATGGACCTTCATCTGATTTGTTAGATTGGGATGATGACTGGTGTTGGGAGAGAAAGGTTATTGATGTCAATGTTGGTTTTTTTGATCATTCAGAGATAGTGTTTATCTAAAAAGGCTATTGGTTGTGTATTATGTCTACTCATCTTGTGGCTTTTTACATTGTACATCCAAACAAAGAACCAATGGATTTGTTGATTGAGAAAGAATGGTAGTAAATCTGCTTAGAAGCTTCTCGTGTGCACATGCTTCATTTCTTGAACTTGTGCATTTTCTTTGGAATTTCTTCATTAAAATTCAATGTATTGAACCATAAGCCTATATATTTTACTGATGAAAAATATCTACTGAGTGGTGAAATACATGTTGATTTAAGTTCTTATCCCAAAGCAAATGAGTTATCTCGAAGCATTATTGTAGACATATGGCAAAAGGAGGGTGCATTTATAGATATGATCAATAATGTAAAACTTGTTTCAAGTTCTAATGGACCAAGCAACATGGTTGTATATAAGTACACTCACTGGACCAATCTTGAAGATGAAATGGTCTTTGTTTTGGGAGATAAAAGTAATGATAGTGAGAAAAATAGTTTTGAAAAGGTCTTGTTTTATCCAAGAAGTCAGCACGTTGCTGTTAAAATTCATGGGTGCCAACCTAATATTCCTTCTTTTGTGGGGTTCCTAGGAAAGTACAATCAAGGTTAGTTATACCAGTAATCCCAAGTGTTGACATTAAAATAATTGCTCAAAATGACAGTAGCAATGGTCTTCTGAAAAAGGGTGACTTGGCTCTTCAAACTTCGACAGGATCAGATGGTCTGTTTTTGGCTAGTCCTTTGTATGATGATACTGAGTACTATGTTGAATCTTCCAAGGGATATCATTTAAAGGACTTGCATAGGACCCCTTTTGAAGCTTAGCTGTATGCTCATCCAATTTGATCGGACGCCCCACTTGACTAGCCAAACCATAAAGAATATTTGATTGTCAGTATTCGACCTTCTATGCACTCCCTGCGTTTGTGGTCCTCAGTAGAGGAATCACTGAATTTGTGTCAAACAACCGCTAGATATGGACAAAACCTCTTCAATCACATTGCTTCAAACTACAACCATGTAAGTCTAGATTCTACTATTACTTTCAATGCTTTACAATGAAACCAGTGTAAATGTAGGTTGTATGTGGATAAAATATAAACCACTATAAATGTAGGTTGTATGTGGATAAAATATAAACCACTATAAACACAGGTTGTCTTGTATGTGTATGCAGGGGCATACATGATAAAATATTTGAGAGTGAATGGGATATTGTTTCAAGAGCTTTCATGCTCTATCTTGAGACTCAATATGCAATGTGGAAGTAATTTGACCGTACTGGAAATGGACTTATATCTCAATAATGCATACAATTTCTTTGTGGACATGTTGATTGAGATGATGGGGAACTTTAAATCATTAAAGGAGCTGGTCATATGTGTTGTGCCTTTGCTTAAAGAAATATGTGTCTTCTCAATTTGTTGTTCAAGAGGCTTCCTAATCTCCAATGTTTGTTAATGGGTGACAACTTTATCTTGGTAAAAGCAGAATTTCTGATTTTCTTTTACATGTGAAACAAACAACATGTTTCAATGTTTAAGAATGTTTGCATTTTCTACTTAGTTCTCAGGTATAACATAATTTTTTTTTATAAGAAACATATATTGATGTAGCTTAGGTTCACTATTATGTTTTGCTTCATTATTATGTCCATTTTGTAGGTTCATTATATCCAATAGATATGAAACAAAAATAAGTAACGACTTTGTTTCATATCTATTCCTTAATGAAAATCTACACTACCTAAATTAAAAAAGTTTATTAGTGTCAGTATTTGCAGCCTTCCTCCAGTGATCAATTACAAAGTGATTTTAAGGTGTCAAGGTCAGATTTTGTCATTTCAGTGAGTCTTCAAGCAAAATTTGGTCACTAGGTATTAGGTCTAGGGTTTGCCTTTCCTCCTTCCCAAGTTGTCCAAATGTCGATCCATGTCACCATTCATATGAGTATGCCATCATTCAGAGGGTTTTCATCATCATATCAGGTTCCATTGGGTCATTTTACACCTTGTTCATGCTTCAGTTGCACCTAGGTAAGGTTCATTTCCCTCTCCTAGGGTTTTGGAGGTAATTTATCTTGGATGGTCAAATCATCAGTAAAACTTGTATCCTGATGTTCATATACCTTTCCCTATCCATAATGTACCTTATTAAACACTTCCCATCATTGATATCCCCCAAATTCCTCATTTTCGCACAAACCCTAGTTTCTTGCTACAAACCCTATTTTCTAGGCTAGGCCTGTGTTTTGCCCTTTTGGACCCCTTCCCCTCACTCAATTTCTGAAATTCCACTTTCCCCTACTTCCTAACATCCCTCCCTACTTCCAAAAATTTTCTCAAGAATTTAGGAGCCCCTTATCCCTTTCGTTTCGCTTCATTTCAACAAATCCCTTGTTCCACACATCGGGGTAGGTTTTACTCAAATGATGTTGCTGAGCAATAAAAGATGAATTTTGGAAAAATGAGAGAGGTTTTTGTCCAACACGGGCCAAGGAAGAAAAAAATCGTTCTTGTTTTACACAGGTGTCATGGTTTTAGAGACATGTCAAAAATACAATTGCCTCGGGAGAATTGATGCACCTCTGAAGTGACCTTGGGAAAATCAAGTTTTATCCTAGCTTGGTTATCGAAATGACTTGCTTGATAAGTAAAATGATAACTAGACACAAATATATTTCCAATGAGCTATCATGATATCAATTTGGAGTTGAGGAACACCTTCAAAAGTTGACTGCAATGGCACTTTGCCCTGAGGCAGCCTCATTTGGCACATTTTGACCAGTCTTGGGATATTTCATTTTTGACAGGGAAAATGAACTCCAAATTGAAAATTTTAAGTTGGGTTGGAAAGTAGACTCAAATACCTTTCTAACAAGCTATCCTACGCCCAATTGGGACACCGGGAAGGCCTCCAAACGTCTATTGGAAAAAGTTCTACGGATAGGGAAGGCGCGGCACATTGGGTTGCATTTCTCAGTGCAAAAATACACTAGCGCGGCACATAGGGAAGGCGCGGCGCATTGGGCTAAAAAGCTTGAAATTCATTGAAATATTCCTCCAAATTGAAAATTCTTCATTCCACAAGTAGATAGAGCCTCCATTTTTTTGTTTCATCCAAGTTTGTGCTAGGGTATGGTGGTTGATGGATGGTAATGGTTCAAACAAAAACTCAAACCCTACCATGTCAAAATCTTCACATGAAAGTTGTTGTTTAGGGTTTTCACCAAATTCATTCCCCCATCCCATTTCTTCCTTATTTCCATCATTCCTAAGTTTCTCTACTCCCTAAAATCATCAAACCCCTATCCCAAATTCTCTGTCCCAAATTCTCCAATCTCACACATCAAACCCTACACAACAATTCCTAACCCTATACATCAAATCCCTCAAAACCCTCCTACATTTCCCTAATCCCTATAGTCCCAATAGTCCCTAATCCCTTACTACTTTCCCTATTCCTAACAGTCCCTTGTTTCATTTGTTTCCCCTTGGTGGCAGAATTTGAACACATCACTAAAAGAGCAGTTCAGCACAGTTTTCCTACACCAGCATCTTTTTCTCCAAGGCAGTTTGAAAAATAGCAGTCATGGCATCTGAGCATTCATCGGATTATGAAATGAAAACCCAAAGTGACTCCCCCATGGAAGAACATGCACCCCAGAGGCCTCATAGAGGAGGTAGACATATCCGAGAAGAACCAGTCACCCTCACTGAATTACAAGCCTACCCTCTTGCCATGTTTTGTTTCAACATCAGTCATGCTATGAGTTTTGTCAAAAGGTGGCTAATGTTCAATTTCATCATGAGTTGGCTCGTCTTTTTGTGCTTCATTTACATGGAGATCAAGCTACCTTAGCCGGTGTCACCTTCACACTTACACCAGAATCTGTCTCACTAGCAACCGACGTACCAAACATTGGGGAACCATGGACCAAGAGGAAGAACATTGACGGTAGCATTATGAGCCATACATTAAAACCGGTTTCTTGAGGCAGCTCAAGAGAGTGTTTCCATTCCGATATATGAAAGATGAATATGCTCCACTAATGAAATTGATCATGAAATATTTCAGCTGTGAGGGACGGTTCTCTCGTCTATATGCTTATCACATCAAGTTGCTCATGCATTTCACTAAGGTACGGATGATGAACATTCTGTATTTCATTTACTGGAACATTGAGAGGATGACCACACTTGTGCAGCACGAAACCCCTCAGCAACAACTTAACAGTGTTTATCATTTTGCTCTTATGAAGATTTTGGTTGTTCATCAGCTTGGATTACAGGGCATCACTTGGGATGATTTCATCTCTAGTGACTTCTTCCGAGCTTCACAGGGATTATCAGAGGTCAAGCATGAGATAGGTGGGCCTTCTCATCAGTATGAGCGCCATGAGACCGCTAGTGTGCCAGTATTCATCACATATTAGAGGGGCACTAGACATTTGTTTGCAGCAGTGAAGTGAGTGTTATCTCCACCCGGGGTGGAAGGGGCCTCTCTTCCTCCATCAGCATCACAGGTACAGGACAAAGGAAAGAGGCCAATGCAAGATGAGGGGCCTTCAGGTGAACAAGAGACTGACTTCATTCTCATTCATGATGATGATACAGATACGGGCCCACAAAGTGCCAAGCTTAGGGAGATCATCCAGGAGTAGCAAACAGAAATCCAAGCCTTATCCCTTGACTTGGAGAGAGCTAAGTGGACCATGAAATACTTGGAGTAGAGGAACAAACAGCTTGAGGATCAGCAAGCAATCATGGAGTTACAAAACATCCACGAGAATCACCAAGCTACACAAAGGAGAAGAATTGAGCTCACATCATTGGAGCAAGAGATTAATGAGGATAGGGAGTCTAATCTCGAGAGAATCAACATCCACTTGGAGAGACTGCTGGACATGGCTGATAAGGACCATGCATTGCTGAGACACATGGCTTTCCACTACATGGCACAGAACAAGGTCTACAAGGCACGAATCAGGAATTTAAAGGCAAAACTAAAGAAGGCAATAAGGAAGCAAAAGAGGCAAAGGGAGCTTGATCGTCTTCAAATATTGGCTGAAGCCTCTTTAGTCTATCATGACACTTAATGAAGAAGCTCCAGCCCAAATTTCAAGAAATTTGGGGCATTTTTGGCATTTTGATAAATTTTGGCACAAAAAACAGGGTTTTTCTCCCTATGTGTTGCGCCACGTGGCGCGCGCTTTTGCTAGGGAGCTCCAAATTGCAAAAATTTTACATCATTGGATTTGGCATGAAAAATCATGACTTTTGGTGCATGGCCAAGAAGTTTGAGAAAGTTTTGAGTCCTCAGGAGGTCAAAAACACTCACAAAATGACCTCTCTACCCCTATTTTGACACACAGGAAGAAGTCCTAGGAGATTGTAGTTTTGGAAGGGCAAATGACATCCAAATTGAAACATTCCACTTGGGTTGGAAAGTAGATAGGTAGGGCTTTCCAATGAGCTATCTTGGTCTCAATTTGGACTTCAGGAAGTGCCTCAAACTGTTATATACCTAAGGGGGATAATATGGGGTACAAAGGGAGGTACCCAAGGTAATAATGTAATAATGGGATGGGCCATAGTAATAAATAAGGTGGTTAACCCATGTCATGTAAGGGACCACAAGTAGTTAATAATAATGTAAGGGGCCCATGGTATTAGTTGATGGTATGAGGAAACCATGGTAATGATGCATGGTATTGTATGTATGAGGCCTATATAGAGGCTAGAGACTCCACATGGAGGGATATGAAGAGAAGTATTCTTGTATGAACAAGTAAATGGCTTGTGGAGTATTCTCCTTCCTTAAGGAGTGAATGTATGGTGTTGCCCTACCTTAAGGGTTTTGATCAATAAAGAAGCATTTCTATCTATATTTTGATCTTGTTATTCTTGGGTTTATTTCTATTTTCTTCTATTTTTGGATCATATTTACAGCAAGTGGTATCAGAGCACTTTCTTGGGCCAAAGTGGAGATTTTTTTTTTTTTTGTAGGATTTCGGGGGCGGCAAGTTTGCAGGTCAGATCTATACGTTTTGGTGCAATATATGTAAAATCTAATTGCATATCTATATTCTATGTGAAAAAATACCCGATTTCAAAAAACAAATCGGTCAAATCGGAGTCCAGATGAAGGAGATATCGCTGATTTAAAAATCAGTGGGGTTGCAGACAATTTTTCGGGGCAGCGAATTTGCGACGCAGATATAGACCTTTTGGCACCAAATATGCGAAATCTAATTATAGATCTGGAATCTTTGTGAAAAGACACCTAATTTAAAAAAAAAAAATCAGTTGAATCGGAGTCCGGATGAGGGAGATATCGCTGATTTAAAATTAGTTTTTTTTTTCAGAAATTTTGGGTGACGGCGGGAGAGTAGCAGCGCAGATCTGAAATTCCAGTGTCTGAATCAAGATTTCTATCACATGGGCAGATGCAGAATGGTTGTTCCATTTCCAAAAATAGGTTATAATAGAGATTCTGAGCAATATTGACGAAACTGTGACATTTTCAAATTTTCGCCAAGTAAGTGAATTTTTTCCAAACCATTCATGGATTCTAGCAAGGAATTTTTTACAGTGAATGATAATGGTATGACTATTGAAGAACTCATAAAGGAAAAAAAGAGTATATATGGGACACTTTGGAGGGATTCAGTGTGGTTTAATTTAAAAGATGAGGCTGCCAAATGGTGGTTCTCACTTGACCACAAGCAGTTGACCAAACTTTCATATGTAGAATTTGAACGAGTCCTTTTAGACAAATGGTCTCGGGCTAGGAAAAAGGAGAATGAGACACATAAGGGGTTAATTTCTACTGGTATATCCTTATTATAGATTCATGGATTGCTTCAGAAAGAGAAGATCATTGTTTCTATCAATCCTAGTTGTAAACATAATTTTATCAGTGTTAATTTGGCAAAAGAATTGCAAGTCCCAACAAAACAAATTGAACATACATAGGTTGATAATGAGGATGTTCAAGTGTACAAGGATCTGAAGATTTCTATGGATAAATATGTGTTGCATAGTGATTTTTATGCTTCAGAGATGGATAATATGGATGTTGTTTTGGGATATCCTTGGATGGAATCTGTGGGTACTATCAATATTAATGTACAGAAGAAATTCCTGAAGCTGGTATAAAAAGAAGAAAATTACATTACAAGATATTTCCATTAATAAACAGATAGAGTCCAAGGAGGTTGAAGCAGAAGATGTTCCAGGGTTTGACATATCAGATGATGAGCAATTGATGGTCGACAATCAGACACAAACAAAGGTTGAAGCAGAAAATGTTACAGGTGCTGATACATCAGAGGAGGACTCAGTGGTTGAAGTCATATTGGAAAAGAAGACACCACAAGAAGCACCACAGCAGGGTGAATTAAAGAAAAAGACACCGTGGGTTAAAACTTCAACATATCATCACCCACATCACCCCGCAAGAAAAAAACCAACAAGATGGCAACCTATTAGCCACAAGGACAACAACCCCCGTATGATGGATAGCGAGGAGCGAAGATCCACCTACTACACATCAACACAGAAGAGCTGCCATGGTCAACTTCCATATCAAGCGAGCGAGGAACCAGCGAGATCGAGGGTTCACCTTCCTCTTGGATGGCTAGATGCACATGCATGGTACCAGTGGACTACTCCTTTGAGTAGATCTTATTATTTGTGTTCTTCCCATGTTTCGGGGACGAAACATGCTAAGGGGGGTGGAATGTTATAGACCTAGGGGGGATAATATGGGCTACCAAGGGAGGTACCCAAGGTAATAATGTAATAATGGGATGGGCCATAGTAATAAATAAGGTGGTTAACCCATGCCATGTAAGGGACCACAATTATTTAATAATAATGTAAGAGGCCCATGGTATTAGTTGATGGTATGAGGAAACCATGGTAATGATGCATGGTATTATATGTATGAGGCCTATATAGAGGCTAGAGACTCCACATGGAGAGATATGA
>APFE031425775.1:7407-40329 GCA_000404065.3 Pinus taeda | reverse complement strand
ATACTTGGCATTTCCTCCTCTGAGAAGGGATTTAACCTTTGTCTTTTGTCTGATGATTCAGTGAGGGGAGTCTCCCTCTCTCTTTTTCTGCTAACATCCTCCCTTTGAGGGGTTTGGAGGATGGAGGAATCAACTCTAGAATCCTGTCTTGGAGGCGCCATTGGAGTTGTCTGTTCTTGGGCAGCCATTTGGGCCTCTCCTGTCTGCTTTCCCTGACCCTGTTGGTCTCCTTGCTGTTGTTCCTGTTGGGGCTACTGTTGTTGGCCCTGTTGGCCCTGTTGTTCTTCCATGACCGTTTCTTTGCCTTTGCTCTACCCTTGATCTGTTGTTTGCACTGCCTCTTGCTGTGTTGCAGAAGATGAAGCAACTGCTCCTGTTTGAGGCTTTGGCAGAGAAAGCACCTGAGAAGGACATTCTAAGTCAGCCATTTTTAACAAATGCCTTCTAGCTCTTTCAACTAGTTCTTCTTGGGTAACTGGCTCTTCCAGTGTGTTTCTTCTCCACTTTGGTTGGTTAGCATGTCTTTGGATGTGAAGCAAGCTTACATGCTCATAGCCAGAGAGTTTGCATTTCTGCCTTTTCATGGATATGAAGTTATTAGGGTCATAGGGCTTCCACAGGAAGCTTTGTTTTAGGCCAAGGCCTTCTAACATCCTGTCTGCCTCTTTCCATCCTTCTCTTTTGTTTAGGACAAAGTGGCTAAGTTGGTTTCTAACTTTGAGCTGTGCCTTTTTATCCCTTCCTGCAAGGTGCACCTGATCGGCATTGCCAAATTGCCTGAAATATTCCAAGGAAAAGAGTCTCATAGGCACATACTTGGGCAATTTGTATGGGCGCAGCTCACACCCATATATTCTAATCACAATGTAGTGTTGGTAAAAATACCAATCCCCTATGCTGTAGGCACTGGATAGTTGCAGAATCCTCTGCATCTCATCTGAGAGTCTTGGAGGTGGTGAGGTTAGAAAGAGAGACATAGTTGGATGGATGAATAAGTCTATGAACTCAGAATATGTGTATGGAGAGTATGCAAGGATGTGGAAGACTGAGGTCCAGTATACCACCGACCTTGGGTTTCCTGCTGCATCAGTTCTCTTGATCTCAAAGGAGAACTTCTCATGTTGGTGGTATAGAATGAGATGATAAATGTTTGAGGTGTATCTGAACACCTTCTCTCTGGACAAGTGTAGAAATTACTCATGAATCTTGTCTGAGATATATGTAGCATAATCATAACAAATGGGGGCCTTGCCGGGGGAAAACATTGTCATCATCACTAGAACAGTTTCCTCAATAAACTCCATTGATTTGTATCCCAAAACTGAGCTTATCATGTATGCCAAGTCCAGACCCAGCTGATTTAGGTAGCCATCAAAAATGGGAGGATGCAGCACTGTGTCAGAGTTTTTGATAAACAGTTGATTCAGCTTTAGGATCTGTGCTTCTGTCAGTATCTTGGCTCCTTGGTTGATTAGGTCCAGCAGGGACAAGGGGACCAACTTCTTTTGGGTTTTGAACTGGAGCATCTCCCTGATGGCCTCAGGGGTGGTGTAAAACACTACTGCACCTTCAGGGTTGAGCACAGCCCTCTGCATAGGGTCATAGTAGACAGCACATAAGTGAATCAGGTCAGGGAACTGGTTGACCTGAGGCAGCTTGAAGATTGGGAGGGAGGACTCCCAAATGCCTAAAATATCTGTTCCATCTTTGTGCTTAGCCCTGAGCTCATTTAGCAGATGAATGTGGAACTTGCATTTATATGGGCAGTCCTCTGAGATTTGGTAATCTAGGTCTGCCAAATCTTGCCATTCCAGCTCTCTCTGGGGGGCATTCAGGGGAGTAACATTGAGTGCTATTGATGCCGAGGGGGTGTCCATGTCTGTTCGGATGCTTTTTGACAATTAATGAACGTGCTATCTGAGAAAGTGGGATTCAGAGGAATGCAGGGTAGCAGGGTAGATTTTATAGCAGCCTAGAATGCTGCTGGGCTCTCTGAGAAGGCTTCTTACAGAATTTAGCAGACCTCCTTTGATAATTTAGGAGCAGGTTATGAGTTCACGATTGCGCGAACAGAGGAGGGTTTTCACTAAAATTTTAGTGAGCAATGGATCTACCAATGAAATTCGACCGTTAATTGTTCAAGGGGAGCAGGGTATGCTTGGTTTTGTGGTGAATTCTTAGTCTTCTGCCGTGTTCAGGTATATTTTACAATTTACTGTGAATAAACCAGGTTGCGAGGAGGTTTATGGGCAAATACCTGTTTTAACAAGTTGCTCGGGACGAACAAGCAGTTGGGTGCGCGCTTTGAACTTCTGTGGATGGTCTGGAGTTGGCTGGCGAATTGTTCGTCGTAATATGCATGCAGAGAAAACAGAAGTGCTTTTTACAAAAAGTGATAAAAAACACGAAAAATCGTCAAAATATGGCTTTTTGGCTTATTGGCGCGCTTTTTTGAGTGACGTCAGCATGACGTCAGCAAGTGGGTCCAGGTGGGATGACGTCAGCAGGACGTCATCAGGTGATGTGGCGGCCTGAGACCGGTCCACGGGGGCGATGAGGTGGCGGCCAGGTGGACGAATGGAGGACAGGGTGCGAGGTCGTGGCGCTGACGCAGGCGAGAACGGGATGGTGACGCGGGCGGACAGGTGTCGTCATATCGGGCCCCCTCCTGCACGGCAAGGAATCTGTCAGAAGGGGCTCCGACGGAGTTTGGGAGCTACGCGTGTCCCCATGTGACATCATCGTCTGACAGATATCGGAAGGTATCTGTCGGACATCGGGGCCCTTCCGAAATCCACAAGGACCGTTGGATTTCATGCGCGTGATTTGACGGCTGTTGGGAGGCGAACATGCACGGAGGGTAAAGTCAATGGCGGTTAACTGTCGGACATTGGGGCCCTCCGATACCCACGAAAGCCGTTGATCAGGAAAGGGCTAGATCGGACGGATATCGGGTCAGCTAGCTGCACGGCGGATAAAGTCAACGGGCGGCTTAAAATAATCATTTTTGTTGGTCACTGCGCCCGGCGGGACCCTTTAATGTATCAAATGTTTTTCAATGATTTTTCCAATGTTTCCTTTGCAAAGCTTGAATATACTAATGACATTTAGAAAAGGCAAAAACAAAGGTTTTTTGTGAAATTTTCGCATAAGGCATATGAGGGTAACACTTAGGACAAGCGGGTTTTGATGGATTTATATAAAAAATGCGCATATTGGCTCCCGACCTTAGGATAAGGCGGGGAAGGTAGATTTTATAAAATTTTTGCCTTTTAGTGGTATGAGGGTACTCAAAAAGGGGTTTTTAGGCAAAAATGGGGAGTTGACTAGGAAGATAGGTTCAGATGGAGAAAAGGGGTTAGACTTGGGTTCTTGGCCTTAACCAGATGTTAATCCAATGCCCTGGGAGTGGAAATTAAGGCTATAATGCCAAGGAGGGGATATTTATACATTGTTTGGGGTTTATACACCATGGTGTTATAATAATAGGGGAGGTGAAGTATAGGGAGCTAGATAATAGAGTTAGAGGTTAATAAGGGGGAAAAATGTGAAAGAAGGCCAATACAACTAAGTTTTCTTGAAAACAACTTAGTGTAAAGAGTAGATCAAAATGAAAATATTTTTGCACAAGAAATGTGGCTTCTAAAGGCTATAAGAACCACCATAAAGCCTTGAGTCTCTCTTATGTACACAGCTTGTGAAGGGGTGTTAGTAATGAGTGGTATACAAATGGAAAAGGGAAATTAGTGATGCTCCACTGTGTTGCTTTGCCTGTACATGGTTAGCAATTTGATCTTGGAAGGGACACCATTTCTGCAACCCCATCTACCTACCCAACTATTTTGCCTAGCATTTTTTATTTCTTCTTGGAGGGTGCACTTGGACTTGCAAACCCCTTGTGTGCCTTTTCTTTTCCATTGGCTTTTTGCTTTTATTTCCTATCTAGCACTACCCTTATTTCTTCCAAGGCCCCAGATTAAGCAGTTGGGAACCTTAGTTTCTCTGCCTAACTACTGATCTGCCAAGATTAAACAGTTTGGACAGATTTCTTTCTCTATTCTACAACATAAATTGAAAACATGGCATGATCCAGATTAGACTGTTGGGTCATCCATCAGAACTTTAATGAGTGTGAAGGCATCTACACACCTTGTCTTTTCTTGCAAATATGGAACCTTTGTAGCAGCAAAGTAGAGCATATTTGGCACTTGAATTTTCCAATCATGAAATATGAAACCTATTGGTATAGGTATCCAACACAGTGGTTTCTAGAATAGGTTGTCATTTGACTAAGTACGTCACCCATCATAATTGTTTCAAAGAATGATGTGACTTGGTGGATGTGTATTGATTATAGTTTTTTAAACAAAATTATACTCAAGAACATGTACCCATTGATGATGATAAATGATTCATTGGAAAATGTAATAAGAAAAATACTTTACCAAGTGAGACTTAAAGTGTGGGTATCACCATGTTTGAGTCATAGAAGAAAAACTTGTCCTATGCAATCCACCAACTACATTCACGAGATTAATGATTTATATTTTTCACCCTTTACTAGATTACATTCATGATATCAATGATTGATATACTGCAGCCTTTAATAGATTGATTGGTTTTCTATTTGGATGATAAATTATCATATAGTGCTACCCAGGAGGAGCACATATCACATAAATACAGGTGCTAGATAAATTAAAGAAGCACGGTGGAAATGGAAATGGTCATACGTGAATGACTTACTTAACGCAGTTGAATCCCAAAATGATATCTAATATAATGCACTACGTAAACCCCCATACTTAAGCACTAGTTGTTTTCAAATCTCAAGAAATGCGAGTTTGCACAATAATATTTGGTGTATTTGGAATATGTGATTGTGGAGGATAAATGAAGATAGATCCTACCAAGATGGAGGCCATCATGAAGTGGCTAGTGCCTACTAATGTTTTTTAGGTTAGGAGTTTCATTGGGGTAGCACAATACATAAGGAAATTCATAGCTTCATTTTCAGTAGTAGCAACACCACTCGATGCCATAATAATGAGTAACAAGAATTTCTAGTGTGAAAATGGTAAATAGAGGGCCTTTGAGGAGTTAAAGTGGAAAATTAGTCTTGCACTCGTTCTTGCATTACTGAACTTGCAACAACCCTTTGAAGTGGAGATATATGTCAGTGGATATGGTATGGGAGTATTGTTTATTCAAAGAGGAAGGCCTATATGCTACCATTTTGAACTATTTCATGGGGAAATTCTTAACCACCATACCTATGACACAGAGCTCTATGCTTTAGTGCAAGTCAATGTGAAAAAGTGGAAACACTAGTTGATGCGAAAGGAGACAATAATCCACATAGATCACCAACCAATATAGTACTTGTAGGTAAAGAGTGAGGTCTGAGCCACACAAGGAAGATCGAAACGTAAATATAGTGCTCAGAAGAGGAATCGCGATAGGAGATGACAAGGGGAAACATCCAGAAGATAGTACATGGGTTCACAAAGCCCCAACAAATGAGGCTAAGTTCGATTTGGAGCATGCTCATGAAGCCTTCATGGAAGCTAAGAAGAGATTCACTGAGGCCCCCATCTCAGTAAGCAAGGATAAATATGAGCTGGAGATGGACCCCTCTATGCTCACAAGTTTCCTAGAAACCTGTATGAAGTTACTGCGCGATAGTAAGGCTATGAAAGGGTTATAGGAACTCATCAATAGGTGCGCAGGAACCACGCCAGGTGAGCTACATGTAGTATGAAAGATTGGCAAGCATAAAACAAGGATAGGATGGGAGATGAGACTGACTGCACAGATAGGAGAATATGAAATGGATCAGGTCATTTTGGACCTGGGGTCAAATGCGAATGTCCTACCAAAACAAACTTGGGAGCAAATGGGGAGACCTTTGCTACAATGGTCTCCAATTTAGCTAAGGATGGTGAATCAACAAAAAATCATCCCCATGGGGTGGCTACAGGGGGTGACCTTGGATATTGAGGGAGCAAGCACAATGGCTGATTTTGAAGTAATAGAGATAGTGGATGACAACAATCCCTATCCTACACTCCTGGGAATTGACTGGGCTACTAATATGAATGAGGTAATTAATATGAAGAAGCAAAATATTATCTTTGAGAAGAAATCGCTGCACATAATAGTACCCTTCGATCCTGCTGAAGGATCGCGCTATACTGAACTTGTCCGCGATTATGAGAGTGGTGACAACTTGGACTGTATCTATAATATAACAACGTGAGACCAAGATTGGGTAAATCCCAATGCAGATGGATAGATCACATGGGATTGCGAGAGTTCCTGCACTTCAGACTCCGATGAAGAAATAGAACAGTAGAATAATTGGTTAGATGAAGTAACTACGCTGAATTGCAACATGATGACCCGGTCGTTACACTGTGTGTCGTCAGAAGTAATAAATCTGCCTATTTATGATGGTCTAAATGAGGTAGATATCTTTTTGGATGCATTTGAAATGGAGGTACCAGAAAAGCAGCGCTTCCATGCCTTGGACTGGGCACTGCGTGTTATGCCCGCAAGATGGTGGGGTATGCATAGGGGCAACTTTGATTATTGGTGCAAGTGTAGGAGGATGATGAGGACATGATTTGGGAAGCCTACGATGCGACTGATAGAAAAGTATTATGGGCAGAATGATCCGCGTGCACATCTGGCCAAATGGTCGTAGGCTTATGGAGAAAAGCCCTAACCTGAGTGGGTACACCTGTTCTGTCATACCCTGGATGTTATCCCAATGAATTGGTATATAAAAACAAAGCTATACCATGGGATAGGCGAATGGGATATCCTACACGAAGGATTCATGATGACATTCAGTTTTGAGGATGGGTTTGATAGTAGTGATGAAGCACTACAAGAGGTGAAAGCAGTTATCTTTAAGATACCGCAGGATCTTTTAGACCTGACTCAGCCTGAATGGGCTACTCAGCTTAGTCGTGCTCTCGAATTTTATAATGTAACTACTGAAGAAGGGGATGAGGATCTACAGAAGATTAACATTCCAGAAATAGAAGGCCACTGCGAAGTTCAGGAACCATAGATTGAGAACCCTGATATAACTGCGTCATTGAAAATGAAACAAGTGAACATCGGTATAGAGGGAGAACCCAAATTCGCAAAGATTGGAGACTACTGGGACGACACGATGGTGGATAAGGTCGCTGAATTGCTTCATGAATACCAGGACTTATTCCCTACCAAGATTACGGATCTGAAAGGAATAATCGGGGACCTAGGAATGATGAAGGTCACATTAAAGCCCGACGCAATGCCAGTTAACCAAAGGCCTTACCATCTCAATCCGAAATACAAGGAGAAGGTCTGCTTAGAGCTAGACAAGATATTAGCGGTAGGAATCATTGAGCTTGTGGAAGAATCTGATTAGGTAAGCCCAATGGTGGTGCAAGAGAAGAAGCATAAGGATGAAATAAGGATATGTGTGGATCTCAGAAAAGTGAATGACGCTTGTGTGCATGATCCTCTCCTAGCTCCATTCATGGATGAAATGTTGGACAATGTAGGTGGCAAGGAAGCATATTCCTTCATTGATGGGTTCTCTAGGTACCACCAAATCAAAATCACACTGGAGGATAGGAGCAAGACAACATTCGCGATTGAGTGGGGTTGTTTTCAATACATTGTAATGTCGTTTGGATTGAAGAATGCACCTGCAATCTTTTCGTGCATGGTTGTTGTGGCATTCAAGGAATTTATTCATAAGTTCCTGGAGGTATATTTTGATGGCTAGACTATATTTGGGTTGGATAAGCACCATGTAGCAAGCTTTCACTTGATGCTGCATAGCTGTCGAAGATACCAGATCGTACTCAATCTCAAGAAGTGTCTGTTTTGCATTCCTTTTGGGAACCTATTGGGGCATGTGGTTTGTAGACAAGGACTAATGTTAGACCCCGCAAAGATCACAGTGATACTGAACTTGGAAGTGCAGAGGAGTGTGAAATAGCCGCGTGCTACTATGGGACATACGGGATATTACAAAAAGTTTATCAAAAGTTATGCCCAGATCACTGTGCCTATGGAAAAATTGTTGAAGAATCAAAAGTTATGCCCAGATCACCGTGCCTATGGAAAAATTGTTGAAGAAGGATGTCACATTCTACTGGAATGATGACTGTAAGAAGAGCTTGGATATATTGAAAGAAAAGATGGTTACCGCGCCAATTCTAGTCTTCCCGGGCTAGAAGAAAGAGTTTCATGTACATGATGTGTATTGGGCAGCGGACCCCCCCATAACATGATTTTGAGGCCTAAAGCTCGAATTTTGGTTAATGTAATGTAAAGACTTCGCGAAGTACAGACACAGAGCACAAAAATCTAGGATGAGTCATAGGGTTGTCTTCCTTAAGAATTGTAAAATAATGTAAAGATGTGCCAGCCTACCTGTTTAGTCAATTTAGTATCCTAAATTGCTTTGCATAAATTATCAATCGAGGCTTATAAGCTGATGAAGTGTAGTGCACTGTATGTGCTAGTTAACCCTTCTTACTTCGTTGTTTTGTATTTGTATATTGTTTTGTTTTGGGGGTTTCTTTGATTCCTAATGTTGTACAGTCTGAATTATGAGAAACTGAGTCTAAATTTCCTAAAGGCGAACTAATCAAAATCTAAGTTAAAGGAAGGAAAAACATAGCATCTATCCTGTATTTTCATTTAATCCTAAGTCAAAAATTAAAAGGTGAAGTTGTAAAGAAAATTGAAATCATTACAGAGAATGAAACTAACTGAAGTACTTCTAGTTATCCAAGCCTTCAATTTTGAAAGATAACTTTCTTGAGATGGCATACAAGAAACTTACTGTACTTTATAGTCCAAAGAACTAAATCAAATATGCAGAGAGTAACTAATTGATTTCAACCCTTGTGTGAAGTGAATGTTTAACCATTTAGTTTAGGATGGATATCAGCTTGAAATGGTGACCAAAAACATTTATTCACACAATGCATTGGCAATCTGAACTAGGAAATAAATAACAGAGGAAACAAATAGTAAGTAAACTAATCAACAATGCATCCTTATTATTTTTCAACCTTACCCTGTTTAAAAACAAAGTTGTTTCCCTTATGAAATAGATTGAAGAAACAAGACTGCACCATCAAATTCTAACATTATGCTATTGATTAGAACTAAAAGAAAACAAACTACAGGGAATCAACCTAAACTACAAATACTGCTAAAAGTAAATAATGAAACTAAACTGAACAATAAACAAAATAAAAAGAAAAACCTCCTTCAGTGTAGGGGCCCTCTGCAACTGATTGAGTTGAGATGCTAATTATCTGAAGATATTCTTTCAAATGATCACTTGGTCAAACATGGCTTCATATTATTAACAGGAAAACAAGTTCCAAAATTACAGAGCTGTAAGTTTGAGCTTAATACATCCAAAAATTCGAACTTTTTCTCAGTTCTGTACAACTGATATTTAAAGAAACATTCGTAACTATCTTTTTAGAGAATTTAGCTATAGATGGTCTACACATTTACAATAGTTCTGTGTAAGTGGTTGATCAGCTACAAGTGACTTTAAGTCAGCAAGATGGTTGCATGAAATTGTTATCACAGGCGGTTGGTTCGAGTTATTTCCACAACAAAACTATAAGGTTTTATTAATTAACTATGAAGAGTGGATAAAGAGTCCTATTGCTCTTGGGTTTCTTCATTTGACTCCTCCTTTGACTGTGGTCTTGAGTTGGGTATTTTGTCGATCTGGGCTGGGTGACTGGGATAGGATCCATCTCGAGTGTTGGGCAGCGGATCCCCCTATAACATGTTTTTGGGGCTTAAAGCCTAAGTTTTGGTCAATGTAATGTAAATACCCAGCAAAATGCGGGCACAGAGCATGAGAGTCTAGGGTTGTCTACCCTAAAATAATGTAATTTAATATAGAATGTGTCAGCCTACCCATGGTCCGCAAACCATGGGATTGTATAAATAGAGCGAGGCTCTAAGTGTAAAAGGAAGTTTTGAGCTTTGAGAAGTAATATGGGTTTTGAATGAGGAATTCACTCTGAGTTTGTAAGTCTGAGTCTTGGGTCGTAGTAGTAGTAAGAGGCTCTATAGCTCAGTGTGTAGATGCCTGGTAGAGTCCACAGCTGTATGCGCGGACCCCTGCAACTAAGTGCGCAGGGCGGAGTTGGGATTGTATCCGAACAGAGGATTAATAAAAGATAAGTTGATTCTGAAATATTGTGCATCTGCTCGTAGATCTATGTGTTTATGATTCTGTTGTATTTATGCATCTCTTTACAGTTTTATGATTGCATGCACTAGTTATGAATGTTGAATGGTTAATAAGAATATTGGGTACACATAATTAAGTCAAGATCTATAATAATAACATAGTAAAGATAAAGGATCTAGATAGCACCTCTTTGCGCTCTTTATAGAGCTGTGCGGAAGCAGTCCCACAAGTTGCGAAGGTTAGAGAGCTGCGCAGAGTAGCACAAGCACGTAGGTTGGGCTCGAGAACTTCCTAGACCCCATCAAGACATCCCTAGGGTGCAGAAACCTAGTTCCAACACCCTCCCATACTACCTCAGGTGAGACCTCAGTCCGTGCACCACAGACTGTTGCCGAAAGGGCTAGTAGTTTTGGGATTTGTCTGGCTAAATCACTTCTGAATCTGGGTCAGGCCCCTTTAAGCCAACAAATGGTTCCATTTTCGGGACTGGGATCTACCTAAGGGATGTCTGATGTCGTGTCATTGGAACTCTACGAAGGAAGAAATTGAAGAGTGGTTGGACAAAAATCTTCACGAGTTTGTGACACAGGAAAACAAAAATTCGCAGATATCCGAGAAGAGGTGGCTAGATCGCTACATATATACGGAAATCCATGAGATCATCTTCATGTCCTTCCCTTATGAACTATATGAGTGGATTGCGAGGTTAGCCGATAGCTAGGGAATGTATAAGCTCGATCAACTGATAGTGTGGACTCCAGAATTAGTGCGCAGACTAGAGACATCAGAAGATAAGGTCGCGCGAGCTGTGGACCATTGGATCGACTGGATAATAGGGGGTTTATCACTGAATTTTGGATAGACACGACCGTGAGCTACAACGAAGTAGAAAGACGGTTCCTCAAGGGACCGCAAGGTAAGTACATTAAATCTTCAAATGCCTAGATTAAGATGTTTTTATGTGAAAAACAAGTGATGCAAATACATTAATGTTTGGAATGACACAGAGCGGAAATATCTAAAGAGGTAGCGGGGAATTAGGAAACAATACCTTAATTTCACCTTCGCGGGAGAGCGAGGAAGAGCTCGCTCGGGTCTCTCCGAGAAGTGTGGTCAGTTTGATAAGGTAGCGCATTTTGCAGTTACCATCTCCACTTACGCCACCACTCACTTCACCTCCTTCACCTGCATCTTCAGCCACACCACCTCCACCAAACCAACAGTTCAGTATGGCGAATGTGATTAAGATACCCATATTCAAAGGAGTGGGGAATGAGGATCCAGATTAGTTGTGGTTCGTGGTAAGAGCAGTGTGGTAAGCACAAGGGGTTACAGACAACAACATTAAGAAGGATACATTGGTGAGCGCACTGCAAGATTGCGTGTTGACATGGTATATCAAGCACTTGAATTATCACCCAAATGTAGGAATAACGGAGATCCAAAATGTACTGAACAGAGAATTTAGCTAGCCGAAATTAGAAACGCAGTCAATCATTATATTTAAAGAGATCACGATGCTTCTAGGCGAGACCCCATGGGATCTGGATTAGTGGCTGAAGAGTACGATCCGTGAGGCTAATATGACGCTAACAGATGCATAACATTGCACGTGGTTCGTGGTGTCTTTGACACCACACCTGAGGAAGGCGCTATCACACCAAAAGCTTTCAACCCAGGCCGAAGCATTGGATATGGTGATGAGGTTGCATGAAACATTGATACAAGATCCGAGGCTAGGAGTTCAACAAATCCACACGCAGCTACAAAATCTTTGCTTGGAAATGCAGAGCTTAAAGCAAGATAGGGCACCGTGGCTGGAGGCGCGCAAGGAAGTGTGGTGCATAAAATACAAAGACTAGGGCCACAACAAGGATCACTATTCAGTATTCACGAACTACTTGGTAGGAGGGGGGCCAATGTCGTTGAGGGCAGAGGCACAAGTAGGGCCGAGTGCGACACTCGCACTATGGTGTGCGATCTGTCAGATAGGGGGAAAGCACACAACAGATAACTTTCATTTGTTAAAGAAGTATACACGGACTCCCCAACAACTGTTTTGTAATTTCTGCAAGTCAGTAGGCCATGATGAGTGTACGTGTCACAGCTATGAGTTAATGATGGATTGGACCCCAGCCTATAGAATGCAGATAGAAACGCGAGGCATCGACCCAGCTGATGAGCCCCAAAAATGGATAATTATATGGGCTCATTCAACCTCCTAATTTGACTTAATCCACCATTCTCATTAGTTTATTGCATGTTTTTGATTATATTTATGCTAATAGAGTGAATTGGG
Source organism: Pinus taeda (assembly GCA_000404065.3). Lineage (NCBI taxonomy): Eukaryota > Viridiplantae > Streptophyta > Pinopsida > Pinales > Pinaceae > Pinus > Pinus taeda. The sequence continues at coordinate 27,790 of APFE031425775.1, read as the reverse complement.
TTAGTCATTATGCCAACAAGTCTAATGTGTGCTTTATGCAGTGTTTTCGGTCAATTTTGAGACAAAATCAAAGTTTTTAATGAGCACTTGGCAGCCAAATTCGTGGAAGAACAAGGGAGAGGATTTTTAGGAAGGTGTCCCCTTCATTTATGGGCCCTTACCTCAAATTATCCACCATTATCTTGGAGTTCAAGGGCCACCAAATCGATTATCACAAGGGCAGCCAAGCAAGTCAAGTAGGACTGCTGTTAACTGCAAGTTTTGGGTAGCCGAGTCCCTAAAGTTTAGGAGGACTGTTGGGGTCCTCAATTTGTATAAATAAGAAGGCTTAGGGCCTCATTTGGGTTAGCCAGTAGTTAGTCACTTTGTAGGCAGAAGTTAGCTAGTTTGTAGTTCGATTTTAGTCATTCTTTTAGTCATTTTTTAGGCAGTAGATTAGCTCTGCATTTCAGCACATTTTCAAGTTTTCCTTGTGGACAGTTTTTGGAATGTAACTATTATTTTGATCAATAAAGATGAATCTAGCTTTGCACTAGCTCTAAATCTCTCTTAGGAGGCTGTAGCTCTTGGGGTTGGGCCCATCTCAAGTGCCCAATACCTCCTTTGTTTACTTTCATGTGTCTTTGCTGCATTCTTAGAATAAAATCTGTTATTTAGATTTAAATCTTGTTTTGTTATTTAGATTGCTTTTGATGATTAAAGTAGATTTTCATGTTTAGATTTGTTTGATAAGTCAATAACAGGGAAGATCTTCAGAAAAAGGCCATCAAGCACCTTGGATCTCACCTCTCCCTCAGTGGAGTCATGAGCTGGGACCAAGGCGACCTTGCTGCCACCAAAAACACAGTCTTTGCTTCACCATGCAATTAGTAGTGTTGGATTCGTAGTTTTCGAACTTGATATCAGTTTTGATTGCATGCTTAGGTTTATGATTGCTTAGTTGCATAGTTATTTCATCTGATTTCATTGCAAATAAACTTCTGTTCCATTTCTTTGCTATTATCTAGGTTAGAATAGGCTAACGTAGATAGGTCTTTGATTTCCCAAGTCCTTGTTTGTGTCGTTTGAAAAAAAACTTGCAGAGCACCTGTTATACTTCTCCATCTGCCCATACTCCATACAACCTACCTGTTTCATCCTTCAATTAGAACCCTTACCTTACATTTTCCTCATTCGCTTACTTTGCCATGATTCTCATCTTCTTGTGCAACCTCGTTTCATCCCTCCTTGAACAAATCTAACCATCCACGCCACTCCTCAACTCCATCAACCAAGTCTTGGACCTCCTCACACCCCTATCCTACCTCCATACCCACTCCTTCATCTTTCTTCATCCATCCATCCTCCAAAATCCCATTTCTGAACATCCTGTAGAAATTCTAGAACATCCTGTAGAACCCCTGCAGACTTCCTGTAGAAGCTCACGAAAGTGATTTATTGAGATCCGATCACTATGAAACTCTCAGGAAGGGTGCTAGGGACCCTTTAGGACCTCTTCTAACCTCCCCAACCACTTCCAAGCATTTCCTCTTGCCGATCCACCTCTGCACAGTCAAAAACAGTAAAAGCACATGCATGATAATTTTGACAACTTATTCAAAAATAAAAAAAAAAAGTTTTCTTCAGATAGAAGTAGCTTAGACACATGTATTTTACCTTCCTAAGAGTAATGGCATCTCTTTCAGTAGCTTGCACCCTCTTTTTCGCATCAGTAGGACTAGCTGGTAAAATTAGGGTTTGCTAGGGTTTGCACTTTCTTTTAGCTTTTTCAGTTTCTTTTCGCAAGCAGATTAGCTTCCTTTGAGTTAGCTTCCATCCATCAGTTAACAAGCTTCTTCTCAGAGCTCATAGAAGTTGGCTTGAGCCCCTAGCGGACTTGTGCCAGCTGACCAAGTGACAGTTGCGGCAAGAGCTAGTACTTGTGCATACAACACCGTCGCTTCCAAGTTTGTTACGAACTACTGGGTTGATAAAATTAAAGAAGGGAGTCCCAGGAGTTGCGCGCACTAGATTTTAGGGCCGAGGTCGAGGACGAGGAGGAATGGGGCTAGGAAGGGGCCATGGACAGTTAATCTGTTACAATTGCGGAGGACCAGGACACTATGCTTGTGATTGTACTAATCCAACGAGAATGTCTTGTTCATATTGCGATTAGTTTGATCATGAAATGATATATTTCCCTACATTGATCACACGGATGCACGAGAAAGGGGTACTCCAGCCTACTCTGACTCAAAATATCCAGATGATGAGATTTGAACCACGCGAAGAAGACCCAAATGTGAATATGGTGCTCAGAAGCGACGCGACCACAGGAGAGGATAAGGGGAAGCAACCCAAGGAGGATACGTGGGTTCCTAAGGCTCCTACAAAGGAACCTAAGTTTGACTTGGAACACACAAAGAAGACATTTATGGAAGCTAAGAAGAGCTTCGCGGAGGCCTCTACTTAAGGTAGTAAGGATCAACCAGAACAATGAATGGATCCTTCTATGCTTACTACCTTTTTAGAGACATTCATGAAACTGCTGTGCAATAATAAGGTAGTTAAGGGACTACAAGAGTTGATCACTAGGTGCGTGGGATCAGGGGAACATTGCGTAGTCTGGAAATTGGGGAAGCATGCATTACACACTGGGAGGAAAATGAGATTGACAGTGCAGATCAATGAGTACAAAATGGATCAGCTAATCCTAGACCTGGGATCAGACACGAATGTGTTACCAAAACATACATGGGAATGCATGGGTAGGCTTGTGTTACAGTGGTCCCCTATTCAATTATGAATGGAAAACAAAGAGAAGATTTTGCCCGTGGGGAGGTTACACGGGGTAACAATTGATATCAAAGGGGCGAGCACGCAGACGCACTTTGAAGTGATAGAGATTTTTGATGATAGAAATCCTTATCCCATGTTGCTTGGAATACACTGGGCCACTGATATGAATGGAGTCATCAACCTGAAGAAGCAGAAGATGATATTCGAGAAGAATTCCCTACACGTAGTAGCTCTGCTAGATCTAGCCGAAGGAGCGTGCTACACTAAACCTGTGCATGACGATGAGCTAGATTGCATTTACCAGATAATGACGCAAGACTAGGATCGGGTGAACCCAACTGTAGATGGGAGAATCTCGTGGGAACGCAATAGTTCCTGTACTTTGGATTCAGATGAAGAAGTAGAATGCTGGCAGAACCAGTTACATGAAGTGAGAACGCTGAATTGCAACATGATGATTAGATCACTGCAGTGCGTGATGACAGAAGCAAGGGAACTACCAACCTACGATGGGGTAACAACAGTGGATGAATTCTTAGACAAATTTGAAAGGGCAATACTAGAACAATAGTGGTACAGTGCGCTGGAATGGGCATTGTGTGGAACACCCACATGATGGTGGAGTACACATCAGAAGACCATGGGGAAGTGACGTGAATGTATAAGACACATGCGCTTACGGTTTGGAAGTCTCCAGTGTCGAACGAGATCCAGGCAGCCAGGATGAAGCAGCTTGCGCGCCCACCTGTGTCGATGGGTGCAGACATGTGTTGTGGAAGCACATCTCAGACTAAGGATTGAAAATCAAAACCAGACACGACATCAGGAAAAGCGACGTGCACCCCAAATATTCCACGTCGGAGCATTCAAAAAGTTATGCAGAGTCATGAACAAAGTTTACCAGGTGGAACGAACTGATTGGGACCTACGCATACCAGCGGTTTGATGGGTCTATAGGGCCATGCACAGGAACCTGAGTGTGGGAATGATTTCGAAGACAACGAGTAGAGTTGAGGCCGTAGCATGGGAAAGAATCCTCACGCAATAACTTCCATAATTGGGATAGCATGCGAGGACTAGAGCGAAGAGATTATGCAGCCACGTGAGGATGAACATATGCAAATTCAAGAAGCCATTCGGTGAGGGAACATTGAGTTTTGTGAACTCGAAGAAGATCAGGTACAAATGAAGCAGAAGAGCATGTCAATGGATGTGGATATCAGAAAAATGGAAACCGAAATCGTGCAAGCATTACGCGTTGACCGAAGGACAGGACAATGTATGGGTAGCCCTACCACCGCATTAGAAGACTGTAGCTGAGAGTTTCTAGTTATACTACCATGGCTGCAACCGCACCTTATTAGACAAAGTAACTAGGGAAGCACACCACATAAGGAAGAATGAGAGGCGCGAACTGGTGTGAGGGTGACTAAGGAGGGCCCGCGGATCGGGTTGGAAGGTGATGTGAAGCCTCGCACCGGTGGTGCAACCACCTGAATATCCGTAGGAAGTACAGTCTCAGTGCTCCTAGTAGTTGAAAGAGAGCGCGAGACTATAAACAAGTCTATAAGAGGGCTACATTGGAAGGAGGTTACGCGCAGGGTCAGTATGTCATAGGGGTCACAGTCAGACATAAGGGGCTGTGTTGCTGCATGGGTAGGCTAGAAGGCGACCGTTGATGTCACTGTTCATGACAAGATGTCCAACTTAAAGCAGAAAGGAGCGGGCGGCGGGGAATTAAGACAGGAATTAAGAGCTAGATTCGGGACAATCTGCCACCATGAAGGTATTAATGAATCAGGAGTGGAGGGAATGGTTGAATTCAAATTCAAATGATACTATAAAATCCATTAGGCTAGCCTCAAGGCAACACTTGGTTGTTTAAGATTTGAGCTAGTACAGAGCATTGAGCACCAAGCATTCTTGCCACCCTTGAGTACGTGACCAAATGGATCCAATGTAGACACGATGATGGTTGCGAGAACTAAAGTGCGATTTGTAGAAGTTACCCCAGAGCCCCGTATGCTCCAGGAGGAGCTTGGAGAGGCAGAAACTCCACCAGTGGTTCCAAATTCACCACGCACACTGTGACCACAAAAAGACAAGAATACAATGGGGCCAGTCTGGATATCACCATGGAACCCATGGTTTAGTAAATTGTTGATTGCAAAGAAGGGCAAAGCTGTTACCTTTAAAACAAAGGAGGAGGAGGAAGATTTTCAAGCCCTAATCACCCAAATTGAAGCACAGGATGATGAGGTGGAGAATGTCTCCCAAGTGCCTTTGACGATAAATTTACCCCCCTACATCCCCTTGTGGAAGGGGAAAACCAAGATACCAAAGGACTTAGAGGCCACGAAGAGTCCGCTCCATACCTTGCTTCTTCCTGATGAAATAAGGTTTGAAGGTTTGCCGTTGGGACGGGTACCTAATATGAAGTTCAAAGACTAGGACGTTGCGGACGGTGAGAAGTTCCCACAGTTGGCCGCGGAGAAATTACGAAAGCAGAAATGGCTATGCGACGTAGAGAAGGCTAGGCTACTCCATCTACAACGGATACCCCACTACCACCACACACCCATCACTAATTTTGTCATTCGATAGCTATTGTGTCTAGTACATGATGGGTATCTCTGGCTGGAGGAGCTGATTCCCATCACGATCGATCTAATTCAATGGATTTCTTAGTTGCCCATCAAAGGAAATGACCCCATAGCCATAGCAAGAAAGAGCAGTCACTGAGCCCTCGCAGAAGCTATGAAGGCCAAATATAAGCTGGAGAAGAGGAAGCGAGGATACATAATCACAAGCATCAAAGACCAAGGGGTGCACCTAGCCACCCAACTACTGATCGACAAGCTAATGAGGAAATGTCACGCAGACGAAGTGCTAGTGTCTGTAATTGTGTTGGTAGAGCAATGCGCAGAGGGGGTCCAGTTCAACTGGGTGTAGTTCCTCTTTGACGAGTTCTTGACAAACTGTAGGGAGGCCTAGGAGTAGGGTAAGACCTTTCACTATGCGTGGTTGCTCTTATCCATCCTGTTGGTTGCAGTAGAATTTCCAAAGGACAACCAGTTTCCCATGGTTGAGGGTGAACTACCTGAAGCCATGAGGTACACCTCACTCTGGTCAATGAAAGACGTGATGAGGATTCGTGAGATAAAGGTGTTTTGGGTGTTCGTAGAGGCGAGCATACCAACATGGATCGATCATAGGTCGCGTTTGTCCCCTACAGTCCACAACAGCTTACAGAGCATGGCAGAGTTCAAGGCGGATATGCATAACCTGTGTTAGTGTCAATCTTTGAAGCCTTCCACCAACGATCAAACATTTTCTTACAAAGTGGTCTTAGGGTGTCAAAGTCAAATTTTTTCATTTTAGTGAGTCTTCAAGTGAAATTTGGTCACTAGGTATTAGGTCTAAGATTTGTTTTCACTCCTTTCAAAGTTTTCCAACTGTCGGTCCATGTCACCATTCAGCTGAGTGTACCATGATTCAAAAAGTTTTCATCATCATTTCAAGTTCCAGTGGGTCATTTTACACCTTGTTCATGCTTCAGTTGTACTTGGGTAAGGCTCATTTCCCTCTCTTAGGATTTTGAAGGTAATTTTTTTTTTGGATTGTCAAATCATCAACAAAACTTGTATCCTGATACTCATACACCTTCCTCTATCCTTAATATACCTTCTTAAGCACTTCCAATCACTAATATCCCTCAAATTCATCCTTTTTCCACAAACCCTAGCTTATTGCTACAATTTGACAATTTTCTAGGCTAGGATTGTGTTTTGCCCTTTTGGACCCCTTCCCCTCAATCAATATTTGAAATTCCACTTTCCCCTACTTCCTAACATCCCTCCCTATTTTCAAAAAGTTTCTCAAGAATTTAGATGCCCCTTATCCCCTTCATTCCCTTCATTTCTATAAATCCCCTGTTCCACATATTGAGATAGGTTTTATTCAAATGATGTTTCTGAGAAATAGAAGATCAATTTGACAAAAGTGAGAGAGGTTTTTGTCCATAATTGATCCAAGAAGAAAAATCTCTTTCATTGTTTACATAGGTTTCATGGTTTTGGAGAAATATCGGAAACATCATTTTCCTCAGGAGGCTTGCTGCACCTCTGGAGTGCCTTGGTAAAATCAATTTTTCTCCTAGATGGAATGACCAAATGACTTTCTTGATGAGTCAAATCATAAGTAGACACAAGGATATTTCCCATGAGCTATCATGAGCTCAATTTGGAGTTGATTAAGACCTTCAAAAGTTGACTATAACAACACTCTGCATTTAGGCAGCCTCATTTTGCACATTTTGACCAGTCTTGGGATATTGGACTTTTTACAAGGGAAATGAACTCCAAATTGAAAAATTCAAGATATTCTAGAAAGTAGACTCGACAATATTTCCAAAGAGATATCCTGTGCCCAATTTGGACAGCAGGAAGGCCTTCAAAAGTGGTCTACAAAAAAGGCATTTTGCATCTAGGAGGCGCTGCACACCTAGCAGGGTTTTCCAATGTAAAATTGCACAGGTGCTGCGTATCTGGGAGGCACTGTGCATTTGCCTAGCTAAACACAAAATCACTAAAATTGCTTCAAAAATCCTAATTCACCTTAAAATCTTCAGCTTCTTTCTCTTACAAGTAAGTTCATTTATCACATCTTATGTTTTAGGGTTTTGTTGCCAAGTTTGGAGTTTTGTATTTTTCAAATCTAAAACCCTAGCTTCTAGGGTGAAACCCTAGTTTTCCTCATATCACTAGTGTTTATATACCCTATATACTTTCCGTTTTTCACTAAACCCAATTCCTGCATATCACATTTCCCAAATCCCTTTCCCCTCATACATTTTCCCTAATTCCTACTTACACTCTCTATCAACCCTTCAAACCCTACCCACTCTCCCTACAAACCCTATTCACATCACCAAACCATACCCATTCTCCCTAAAACCCTACTCATCCCTAAAAATATCTTCATACTCATCTTCATTCCATACCTCCACCCTATTTCATTATATTATTCACTAATATAACCATAAGGGTTCATAGCCACAAAAAGCAATGGAAAGAGACAGTGAGTATGAGTTTGAACAAGACACCCTTAGTGACAGTTCTAGGGAGAGAAACATATAGCAAAAGAAGCCTCATAAAGGAGGAAGGATTATCAAAGAGGAGCCCACTAGTTTGAGGGAGTTGCAAGCCTGTCCACTTGCTATTTCTTTCTTTAAACACCAAGCATGCTTTGATTTTTGTGAAATGATAGAAAGAGTCAAATTTCATCATGAGTTGGCAAGGTTATTTGTGACACATTTGAACAATAATGAAGTAACCCTTGCCAGAATAACATTCACCATACCACCAGCTGTCATCTCAGAGGCTACAGGTATTCCAGATGTGGGTGAAAATTGGAACAAAGGTCAGGATATTCATGAGGAGTACTATGAGGCTTACTTCAAGGCTAGATACAAAGACAAAATGAAGAGAGTATTCCCCTTCAAGTTTTTGGGAGACAAGTTTGCTCCATTGATGAAAATCATTATCAAGTACTTCACTTGTGAAGGTAGGTTCTCTCAGTTGCATGCCTACCACATTAGACTGCTGATGCATTTCACTAGAGTAAGAATGATGAATATCCCTTACTTCATGTTCAGAAACATTGAGAAAATGGCACATATTGTAAAGAGGAAACCATACCCCCAGTAGTTGAATAGCATTTTCCATTACTCTTTGATTAAAATCATTGTTCTACATCAGCTGAACCTTATTAACATGCCATGGGAGACTTTCATTTCTCATGAGATGTTCAAAGGCCCACAAATCTTTTCATCAGTACATCATGAAGAAGGTTGACCTTCATGACATGAACAAGTCAAAGAGGCTGAAACTGTTGGAATGCTAGTGTTTGTGACATATAAGAGGGGCACTAGGAAATGTTTTGCAGCTTCCAAGTGAGTATTATCTCCACCAGGTGTGGAATGGGTCTTGCCTTCGTCATCAAGCCACATGCAAATGCTATCTCCACAAGGTGTGGAAGGGGATTTTCCTTCTTCTTCAGCAAAACAGGTAAAGGTTGAGTAGCAAAGCAAGCACCAAGGTAAGGGAAAAAAAAAAGATGCAAAAGAAGGATCTTAGTGATGAGCAAGAAAGAGATTTTAACCTAGTTGATCATGAGGAGACACAACAACACTTCACTCATCAAGGGGTTGGTGTCATTGACTTAGAAACTCAAGATCCAAAGATTGCCAAAGACATGATCATAAAAGAACAAGAGGTTGAGATACAATCCTTGTAAGATAACTTAGAGAGGGCTAAGTGGATCATCAAATATTTAGATCAAGAGAATAAACAATTGAGCGACAAGCAAGTCCTCATGGAGCTGCAAATGATCAAGGAAAACAGCCAAAAGGCCAAGGAGGCAAATGTCAAGTTGACTTCAATTGAACAAGAAATTGAGAATGATAGGGAAACATGGGTTGAGAGGGTTAATATACACCTTGAGGGGCTGATTGAGAATACCAACAGAGGCAAGAAGATGCTTTGCCACATGGCCTATCATTACATGACCCACAACAAAATCTGTAACATAAGGATGAGGAAGGCCTTAAGGAGAAAAAAGGAGAAAGATAAGTTGAAAATATTGGCTGAAGCCTCACTAGCCCATCAAAGAAACTAATGGTGGTGCCTTGTGCCAAATCTAGGCAAGTTTTGATAAAGTTTTGTCTTTTTCAAATTTTGGAATTTTGAAAATAGGAAATTCCCCTAGATGCGCAACACTACCGATGTTGCAGTTTTCCCTGGAGCAATGTTTGGAGGAAAGGCTTATATATTTGGATTCCACATGTTGAAAGCATCAAACCCATAAAATCTCAGCAATTTTGGAGCAAAACTAGGTCACAAAAATGGAAAAAAACTACCAAAAAATAACCTCTCTGCCTCTTTTTGGACGAAGCAGCCTTGGGATATTTCACTTTTGCGGGGGGGGTGGGTTGGGGAATGACCTCCAAATGAAAAAATTCAAGATGTTACAGAAACTAAATAGGACAACCTTTCTAATGAGCTATCTTGGGCTCAATTTGGCTAAGGGGAAGGCCTCCAAAAGTGGCTGTGAAGCAACACTGCGCACCTGGCCAATGGCACTATGCATAGAACAAGTTTGCCAAAAAATCCAATTTTCACCTATTTTCACTACAAGTTGACTTTTTATCTCTTCATGGATGAATTTATGATTTTAATTAATGCCATGGTATGTAAATGTAATTGTGAAATGATCTTAGAGGGTAGATTAATTAGTTTGAGGTGTTTTGGGGGTCAATGAATTAGTTTCCATGCTTATAGAGGCAAGCTGTTCCATTGCCTATATTCCAATTCTTAGTTGGGAAATGGTTGAAACTGCCCCTCTTCTCATGGATTCGAGCCTTGATGGCTAGCATAGGTGGTTTGATGTCTATATTATGTATTTTTTCTGTCATTATCAAAGGTTGGACTCTCTTGGATGCTCTGAGCCACATTGTACATTCTTATTAGCACTTTGGCAAGGAAATAAACTGAGACTTGCAGCTATTTTTATGGGATACTTGTGGTGAAGTGTTTTTGCATAGTTTCTCCTTCTGTTATTAGTTTTTATCATGTGTGATGTGTGCCACAATCTATTTCATTTCTTCTGGTTGAATGATATCAAGATAGATAGGTAGAATACATTGTTTAGAGTGCTCTGCCTTGGGAAACCATTTAGTTTTTGATGTTTTCCACTATTTGAGAAGGATACATGATCTTTGCATGCCCTCAGCTCCTCACTAGTCTTAGACCTCTCATCTTACTCAATTCCAAGTGCCAAAACACCTACCTACCTCACCCCATAGAACACCTTTCATCCTGACTTGATTTCCCGGACCCAAAGCTGCCTGCTCCATTTGATCCAACCACAAAACCAACAAAAATCAATCAAAAAACCCTAGAGATACTATACCTATCCTAAAATCCATATCTGATCTAGTTGTCTTGACTGATATTGACAAGGAGAGAGCCCTCTCTTTACCTGGTAGGGCGAGCTACCAGGTTAAGCTTGATTTGTGGCTATCCTAAGATTGCCTCCCTTCAGCCTGAGGTTAATCTAGGCTCTAACATAGTGGCGACCATACTGGGAAACATAGTTTTATGTTCCTAAGTAAAATGTATCAAGTTTAGATCTGATTGCTGATGGTCGAAAATGATCAGACACCGGAAAGGCTGAAATCATTCACCTGGCGACTCTAAATCAGTTTCGAGATTAGATCCAAGGACTCCACTAGAGGATGAACCTGACCAGCAAAAACATGAAAGGACAATATGGAAAGATCAGGTATTCAAGTTGGAATTTCATCCAAGACATTATGTTGTTTGTTATAAATTATTTCTTCTCTTTACCCGAGAATGTCAAGAAGGCTTTATAAAGTATATTGTATCTGAGAGAAGATCCTAGACCTGCATTTGATTCTTTCCCTTTGAAGATTGTGAATACAAAATATTTGCATGCCTTTGATCTTGATCAAGACCCTTATTCTGAATCTTATGATGACCTTCTTCAAACTGATGAGCCTCAAGAGACAAAGACTGATTCTACATCTTCTGTACATATTCCTATACCTTGTAAAATTTTGGATAGATACAAGCCTCTGATTTTACCTCTTATATCCCATGCTTTCTCTAAAATTCATTACCTATATATACCAAGATTTGATGGTGAATGTGACAACATCACTGCTGAGAGACATGTACTCAATTTTGAGTCTTTTCTTGACCTTTTTGAAGTTGATGAAGAGGATGTCAGTATTAGGCTTTTTGCTCTTTCTTTGCAAGGCAAAGTCAAGAGTTGGTTCAAAACCATGCTTGAATCAAGTATCTCAGATTTCCAACAGTTCGTCAAAATTTTCCTCGACAAGTGGGTGGTCAGAAAGAACCCTTTCTTGATTCTAGAAGAGTATAACCAGTTGAAAAGATAGCTAGGGGAGATAGTACAACAATTTTCTGCCAAGTTTAACCAAGTCTATTTTTCGATGTCGGTTAATATAAGACCTCCTCCTGGATCCGCTTTCTTGCACTACCTAGATGCCTTTGATCCAGAAATGGAGTTTCAGCTGAGGGAAAAGAACCTTGCAACACTTGAAGAGATACAAAATAGTGCAGTAGATGTAGAGGCTAATTTGCTGATCAGAAGAGCAAAGTTGAAGGAAGAAGAGAGGGAGAACATAGTTCTAGAGAAATCAACATCTTTAGAGGTAAAGCTCGACATTTTGGTAAGTGCAGTGGAATGATGCAAAAGATCATGACAAGGAATGAGTATGATGTTCAAGACCATGGCTCGCTGATTGAAGAAGAACAAGTGGCTGATCCAAAATATTTTCTTTCTTATCCCAGTTGTCATAGATCTGATAATGATTGTTTTATAGATCATCTTGGAGAAGAGAGATCAGTTGATATGACATGTATGCTTGATGATGTGTTTTATACTGATTATTTCCCTAAGTTTGATCAGTATGATGATGATTATGTTCTCCAAACAGAAGCTAATCTTGCAGACAAGTCAGTAGCTGGTTTGTGGAAGGAGGAAGTCCACTTTCAGTAGCTGGTTTGTGGAAGGAGGAAGTCCACTTTTAGCAGCTCGAATATAGTGATCATCCATTGAATATCAGCTATGGAAATGAGGAGGAAAGTGCAACAAATTTTGAAGTAAGTGAAGGATCTTTTCCTTTTTGTTTTACTTCATTTTAGTTCATCAGAGACAACTTTCATGCAATCAGAAATCAATCGTCGACAAGTTTTGATTTGGATCATCTTGAGGGCAATGAAATCCTTGTTCAAGACTTCTCATATCTATATTTGCAGCCACCGAATTCCATTGAATGTCAGGTTGTAGATGAAGACTTGGAAGCTGGAACATATGATCAAATGATGCAAGATGATTCCGTACCATTCTATTTTGAATCATTTCAGTTTTTGAAGGGAAATTTGCATAGTATATCTTCAAATGAGCAGCCTGTAAAAAATCATGCAATCTCATTGAAACCAATAGAAAGTGGGTTGCAACAATCTTTGCAAGTTTTTCATGATCCAATAGCTGATGTGTTGGATGATGTTTGCAGTAAAAGTTCTTCTTCATTAGCTAACTGTGAGCTTGAAAAAAGTATTGATACAAACTTGATCCGGTAGTCGATTTATTTATCATTTTCAACAGGAATCTCGTCACAAATCTCAGATGAAAGTTTGCATTCATGGTATGAGGAGAAGAAAAGTAATCCATTAGATGAGCTAAGTCCCAGTGCACATGAATTTCAAGATCGTCATGTAGTACTTTTGGAGTCGGATAGAGAATCCATATTATTCAATGGATCTATTTACAAGTTTTCATGGGAGTTGCATTTCAATATTTCTCTCTTCTTTCTCATAAACAAGCACTTGAGGAGAATTAAAACAACATCCAGAATGCTTACTTGGTTGCATTGGTCGTTTCATTTCACTTGATCAGGTGATGAATGAAACAGTTAGAGTAGGTTTTATTGAATAAGCTCCATTTTGAGCATATTTTCCAGTTTTCAGTTGTGTTTTAGTATCGAGTCAGTTTTTAGTTGAGTTTCAAGTCAATTGGCATCTTTCAGTTGTTAGTATTCAGTCATGTATTATAGATTGAGTTTTTCTCACTCCATGCCCAACGGATAAGGCTACTAGGTCTATGGTGTTCTTGGCACCTCCAAGGAGCTACCATCCCCATTGGAGCCAATGTTAGTGCAGTAATTGAAGCCTTCCACCAACGATCAAACATGCTCTTACAAAGTGGTCTTAGGGTGTCAAAGTCAAATTTTGTCATTTTAGTGAGTCTTCAAGTGAAATTTGGTCATTAGGTATTAGGTCTAGGATTTGTTTTCACTCCTTTCAAAGTTTTCCAAGTGTCGGTCCATGTCACCATTCGACTGAGTGTACCATCATTCAAAAAGTTTTCATCATCATTTCAGGTTCCAATGGCTCATTTTACACCTTGTTCATGCTTCAGTTGTACTTGGGTAAGGCTCATTTCCCTCTCTTAGGATTTTGAAGGTAATTTTTCTTGGATGGTCAAATCATAAACAAAACTTGTATCCTTATGCTCATACACCTTCCCATATCCTTAGTATACCTTCTTAAGCACTTCCCATCAGTGATATCCATCAAATTCATCATTTTCCCACAAACCCTAGCTTATTGCTACAATTTGACAATTTTCTAGGCTAGGCCTGTGTTTTGCCCTTTTGGACCCCTTCCCCTCACTCAATATTTGAAATTACACTTTCCTCTACTTCCTAACATCCCTCCCTATTTTCCAAAATTTTCTTAAGAATTTAGAAGCCCCTTATCCCCTTCATTTCCCTTAATTTCTACAAATCCCCTGTTCCACATATCGTGATAGGTTTTATTCAAATGATGTTTCTGAGAAATAGAAGATCAATTTGACAAAAGTGAGAGAGGTTTTTGTCCATAATTGACCCAAGAAGAAAAACCTCTTTCATTCTTTACACAGGTTTCATGGTTTTGGAGAAATGTCGAAAACATCATTTGCCTCAGGAGGCTTGCTGCACCTCTGGAGTGACCTTGGTAAAATCAAATTTTCTCCTAGATGGAATGACCAAATGACTTGCGTGATGAGTCAAATGATAATTAGACACAAAGATATTTCCCATGAGCTATCATGAGCTCAATTTGGAGTTGATTACGACCTTCAAACGTTGACTGTAACAACACACTTCATTTAGGCAGACTCATTCTGCACATTTTGACCAGTCTTGGGAGATTGGACTTTTGATAGGGAAAATTAACTCAAAATTGAAAAATTCAAGATTTTATGGAAAGAAGACTCGACAATATTTCCAACCAGCTATCCCCCACCTAATTTGGACACTGGAAAGGCCTTCAAAAGTGGTCTACAAAAAGGTGTTGTGCATCTGTGAGGCGTTGCACAGCTGGCAGGGTTTTCCAGTGTAAAATTGCACAGGCGCTACGCATATGGGAGGCGCTTCGCATTTGCCCAGCTAAACACCAAATCACTAAAATTGCTCCAGAACTCCTAATTCACCTTAAAATATTTAGCTTCTTTCTCTTACAAGTAAGTTCATCTATCACATCTTATGTTTTAGGGTGTTGTTGCCAAGTTTGGAGTTTTGTATTTTTCAAATCTAAAGCCCTAGCTTCTAGGGTGAAACCCTAGTTTTCCTCATATCACTAGTGTTTATATACCCTATATACTTGCTGTTGTTCACTAAACCCAATTCCTACATACAAAATTTCCCAAATCCCTTTCCCCTCATACATTTTCCCTAATTCCTACTTACGCTCTCTATCAACCCTTCAAACCCTACCCACTCTCCCTAAAAACCCTATTCACATCACCAAACCCTACCCATTCTCCCTAAAACCCTACTCATCCCTAAAAATCTCTTCATACTCATCTTCATTCCATTCCTCCACCCCGTTTCATTATATTATTCACTAATATAACCACAAGGGTTCATAGCCACAAAAAGCAATGGAAAGAGACAATGAGTATGAGTTTGAACAAGACACCCTTAGTGACAGTTCCAGGGAGAGAAACATACAAAAAAATAAGCCTCATAAAGGAGGAAGGATTATCAAAGAGGAGCCCACTAGTTTGAGGGAGTTGCAAGCCTGTCCACTTTCTATTTCTTGCTTTAAACACCAGGCATGCTTTGATTTTTGTGAAATGATAGAAAGAGTCAAATTTCATCATGAGTTGGCAAGGTTGTTTGTGACACATTTGCACAATAATGAAGTAACCCTTTCTGAAATAACATTCACCATATCACCAGCTGTCATCTCAGAGGCTACAGGTATTCCAGATGTGGGTGAAAATTGGAACAAAGGTCAGGATATTCATGAGGAGTACTATAAGCCTTACTTCAAGGCTAGATACAAAGACAAAATGAAGAGAGTATTCCCTTGTATTATCAAGTACTTCACTTGTGAAGGTAGGTTCTCTCGGTTTTATGCCTACCACATTAGACTACTGATGCATTTCACTAGAGTAAGAATGATGAATATCCCTTACTTCATGTTCAAAAACATTGAGAAAATGACACATATTGTAAAGAGGAAACCATACCCCAAGTAGTTGAATAGCATTTTCCATTACTATTTGATTAAAATCATTGTTCTACATCAACTGAACCTTCTTAACATGCCATGGGAAACTTTAATTTCTCATGAAATATTCAAGGGCCGAAAAATATTTTCATTAGTACATCATGAAGAAGGTGGACCTTCAGGACATGAAAAGGTCAAAGAGACTAAAATTGTTGGAATGCCAGTGTTTGTGACATATAATAGGGGCACTAGGAAACTTTTTGTAGCTACTAGGCAAGTATTATCTCCACCAGGTGTGGAAGGGGACTCACCTTCGTCATTAGGCCACAGGCAAATGCTATCTCCACAAGGTGTGGAAGGGGATTTGCCTTATTCTTTAGAAAAATAGGTATAGGTTTAGCATCAAAGCAAGGGAAAAGCTAAGGGAAAGAAAAATATGCAAAAGAAGGATCTTAGTGATGAGCAAGAAAGAGATTTTAACCTGGTTGATTATGAGGAGACACAACAACACTTCACTCATCAAGGGGTTGGTGTCATTGACTTAGAAACTCAAGATCCAAAGACTGCCAAAGACATGATCATAAAAGAAGAAGAGGTTGAGATACAATCCTTGTCAGATAACTTAGAGAGGGCTAAGTGGATCATCAAATATTTAGAGCAAGAGAATAAACAATTGAGCGACAAGCAAGTCCTCACGGAGCTGCAAATGATCAAGGAAAACAGGCAAAAGGCCAAGGAGGCAAATGTAAAGTTGACTTCCATTGAACAAGAAATTTAGAATGATAGGGAAACATGGGTTAAGAGGGTTAATATACACCTTGAGGGGCTGATTGAGAATACCAACAGAGACAAGAAGATGCTTTGCCACATGGCCTATCATTACATGACCCGCAACAAAATCTGTAACATAAGGATGAGGAAGGCCTTAAGGAGCAAAAAGGAGCAGGATAAGTTGAAAATCTTGGCTGAAGCCTCACTATCCCATCAAAGAAACTAATGGTGGTGCCTTGTGCTAAATCTGGGCAAGTTTTGATAAATTTTTGTCTTTTTCAAATTTTGGAATTTTGAAAACAGGAAATTGCGTGGCGCTGCATTTTTCCCTGGAGCACTTTTTGGAGGAAACGCTTATATATTTAGATTCCGCATGATGAGAGAATGAAACCAAGAAAATCTTAGCAATTCTGGAGCAAAACTAGGTCACCAAAAGGGAAAAAAACTACCGAAAGATGGCCTCTCTGCCTCTTTTTGGACACACAAAAGCAGCCTTGGGAGATTTCACTTTGGAGGGGAAAATGACCTCTAAATGAAAAAATTAAAGATGTTCCAGAAACTAGATAGGAAGACCTTTCTAATGAGCTATCTTGGGCTTAATTTTCCTAAAGGGAAGGCCTCCAAAAGTGGCTATGAAGCGGCGCTGCGCACCTGGCCAGAGGCGCTGCACATAGAGCCCGTTTGTCAAAAAATCTAGTTTTCGCCTATTTTCACTAAAAGTTGACTTTTTCTCTCTTCATGGATGAATTTATGATTTTAATTAATGCCATGGTATGTAAATGTAATTTTGAAGTGATCTTATAGGGTAGATTCATCAGTTTGAGGTGGTTTGGGGGTTAATGAATCAGTTTCCATGCTTATAGAGGCAAGTTGTTCCACTGCCTATATTCCAGTTCTTAGTTGGGAAATGGTTGAAACTGCCCCTCTTCTCATGGATTCGACCCCTGATGCCTAGCATAGGTGGTTTGATGTATATATTATGTATTTTTTCTATCATTAGCAAAGGTTGGACTCTCTTGGATGCTTTGAGCTACATTGTACATTCTTATCAGTAGTTTGGCAAGGAAATAAACCAGGATTTGCAGCTATTTTTATGGGATACTTGTGGTAAAGTGCTTTTTCATAGTTTCTCCTTCTGTTATTAAATTTTCTCATGTGTTATGTGTGCCACAATCTATTTCATTTCTTCTAGCTGAATTACATCAAGATAGATAGGTAGAATACGTTGTTTGTAGTGCTCTGGCTTGGGAAACCATTTAGTTTTTTATGTTTTCCACTATTTGAGAAGGATACATGATCTTTGCATACCCTCCTCAGCTCCTCACCAGTCTTAGACCTCTCATCTCACTCAATTCCAAGTGCCAAAACGCCTACCTACCTCACCCCATAGAACACCCTGCATCCTGACTTGATTTTCCAAACCCAAAGCTGGCTGCTCCATTTGATCCAACAATAAAACCAACAAAAATCAATCAAAAACCCCTAGAGCTACTATACCTAGCCTAAAATCCATATCTGATCCAATTATCTCGACTGATATTGACAAGGAGAGAGCCCTCTCCCAACCTGTTAGGGCTAGCTACTAGGTTAAGCTTGGTTTGTGGTTATCCTAGGATTGCCTCCCTTCAGCTTGAGGTCAATCTAGGATCTAACAACCTGTATATCTGGGCGCACAAAGATCCCGCATGAACATGGGAAAAGCTCCCATTCATCGCAATGAATGATGGAATGTTTGCGGTAATGGATTCCTAGCCTCCAGAGTGGCACACCTTGCACTTGGCAGAAATGGAAAAGATCGTAGCACAACAATGAAAGAAGGATACCAAGCTACGCATTGCACAACTAGTGGAGAGAAGGCACCAGGAAGAAGAAGTGGCCATCTAGTAGAAGGCAGTTGAGGTAGCAGTGGTAGCATAGACGGCAGAAACCAAAAGCGTGGCTGCTAAAGAGACCGAGGAAGTCCAGGAAATGTCTATAAAGTAGGACATATAGGGGGAGGTAGAGACAGAGGAACGCATAGACCCAACACCAAAATCGACCCAACTCAAGAGGCTGTGCATCCATGAGAATCCAGCCTCGTGGAAAAAGAAAAAGGCCACAAAGACCTCCGCCAATCCAATCCAGCTCATCGAGGAAGACCTTATTGACATTGGCGAAACAGTTCACGATGTCACTAAGGATGCTTTTGACGAACTAGTAACGGAGCAGACAACTGTGTTGGGGGTGCTCAGAGTGCAGTTGCAGGCATTACAGGTGCAACCCCCAAGAATGATGGCACCACACTTTGTGGCAGGTACATGTTGGGTCCCTATAATACTAGTGATTACCCCATTACTATTGTAATTGTACCCCTTATTAATATTATTGTGCCCCTATTATGCCCATATTGTTAATACTGTGCCCCATAGAATCCCTCTATTGTTATTTTTGTGGCTTTATATTATTATTGTTAGGTCGGCTGGGTTATATTGTGACTCCTTAGACTCCTATATAGAAAGGAGGTTTTGTCATTTGTGTCATGGAAGAATTGTTCATTTATGTAATGTAAAGGAGGTTGCCCCCTCAAAGAGGGTGAATTTTAAAGCGTTGATCTATCTTTTCTATCTTTTCCTTGAGCAGGTTTCATAACATTTGGTATCAGAGCTTTGGATTCTAGGGTTTCACTGCTCCAAACAGGTCATCGTGGAATTTTCGCTATAACTTTTTTCTGCGATGTTTCATAAGATAAAAAAAAAGACCATTTGAGAAGACATCGCACTGAAGCTCGGGTCCGAATTTTAGAGCTTTTTGTGCTATATTTACGGAGATATGATCTAAGGAAGTTGGTCTTTTTGCAGACTCCTGAATTACATTCCAAACAGGTTACCTAGGGAAAATCGTCATAACTTTCTCTCTAAGCATCGGATTGAAATTTCATAAGAAGGTATAGAAAGAGGACAGACTGTAGTTTCTTGTATATATTTTTCAGAGCCAAAGGTCGAAACAGTGACTCGTGGCACGTAATACAAGTTCGCTCTAATGAACTAGTCTATAATCAGGTCACTGTGGGAGAGTTCGCATAACTCTTGCTTGGAGAATCCAATTTGGATCAGACTAGTGGCATTGGAAAGAGGACACAGAGGGATATTGCAGGTCACAGTTTCAGAATTGGATGATTTGAATGTACAAAGATACATCAAAGGCAATATCGAGCTCCTACAAAGTGAAAAAAGGTGTGTAGATTCTTTTAAATTTTTGCTTAAGATTGGTTTGAAATTTATTTTGAAGGAATTCAAAGGGCATAGTAGAGCATTATTATCGGTAACTAATGCCCTAAGGAAAGAAAAAGCAAACACCTAGTAAGGAACCTGAAAGCTCTAGCATGACTCATGAAGAAGAGGAAGAAATGCTACATGATATATCAAAATTACAAGAACAAGTGTCACCTGCACAAAAAGCAACAGAATCTAAGATGGATGGTTTAAGGAAAGGTGTAGAAGCTAAGATGGATGGTTTAAAGAAAGGTGTTGAAGCTAAGATGGATTATTTAAAGAAGGGCGTAGAAGCTAAGATGGATGGCATGGAAGCTAAGATGAATGGCATGGATGCTAAGATGAATGGCATGTACGCTAAAATTGATGGCATGGATGATAAGATGGAAGAATTGACAATAAATATGAATAAGTTGCTACAAGGAATGGTCACTAATGGTGAAAAGGTACTAAAGGAAACTCATGATGAGAACA